>JAFELO010005265.1:0-23269 GCA_017140195.1 Eumaeus atala
GGGCCTCTTGCGACCGGTCCCGTGGAAGAGAAAGGCTTCGGCCTTGTCTAGTCTGACCCGAAGCCCTAACCTCTCTATGCGGCTGATCACGAGGTTAACGCCCACCTCGGCCAGCCGCGCCGCCTCCATGTAGTCTCGTCCCCGAGCATAAACGAGGGCGTCATCCGCGTAACAGATGACACCCATCCCGGGGAGGAGACGGCCTCGCAGGACCCAGTCGTAGCCGACGTCCCACGGGACGCCGCGCCCAACTCGCCGCCACTCCACGGATCCCAACCGGTTCTCGAGAGCCACTCTGCGACCAGAGAGATACGCCTCCAACAGTCTCACGAGATAGGGAGGCACCTAAAAGAGGAGGGGGCACATTAAAGAAGACAAGTGCCTCCCGTATCACGCTGTGCGGGAGACTGTTGAAAGCGTTCGCGATGTCCAACGTCACCGCGACCACCACCTCCCCCCTGTGTTCCGCAAGAGATAACTACCTCTTTGGTACTACTGCAACAAAAATAATTTTATGTAGGTTCTTATATTTCTAGTATGTGTAATTAATTGCCATATTAAGACCCTCGTTTTTTTATTGAATAGGGGGCAAACGAGCAATTGGAGCCTTTTCACGACTACCGATGCCCATTAACATCAATATAATTACTAAGCCGATGTGTTACCCTCCTTTCCCACCTCCCAATGGGTCACCGGCTACTCACAAACCGCACGAAACGTGGCACTGTTGATGTCACTTTACGGCGGTATTATGTGAGCGGTCGTGCCGGCCCAATTCCGTTGCATCGGAAGATGTAGTGTACCACTATGCATGACACTACCTCCTCATATGTAAGATGGCACTACCTCTTTCTCGTGCTACTAATGTACTTTATTTGTTTTTAGGTTCATCAATACGCTCTCCGATAAACTAAGGGAGATGTATCCACTTTACCAGGACTCACCCCAGTACAACTCCGGAGAGGTGTCGCTCATTTACTACCCCGGCCAATTCAACTATCGCGAACTAGTGCCTTTGATGATAACGTTTATAGGACTATTTCTGTATGTCTATTTTTCTGTTAGAAAAATTGAGTTCATTAGATCTAAATTCGGTCTGGCCGCGTGCTCTGTGGTCACAATAGCGGCGAGTCTCTCTATGTCGATGGGCATTTGTTTCTACTTCGGCTTTTCGCTAAGTCTGCAAGGTAAAGAGATATTCCCATATCTTGTAATCATCGTAGGCTTGGAGAATATTCTAGTACTTACGAAGAGCGTTACATCAACGGATTCCAGGCTTGACGTCAAGATTCGACTTGCACAAGGACTGAGTAAGGAGGGATGGTCAATAACTAAAAATCTTCTAACAGAAATAACAATTCTCACCGTCAGCTTCTTCACCTTCGTCCCGTTTATACAGGAATTTTCTATATTCATGATAGTAAGCCTAATCTCAGATTACTTCATTCAAATGGTATTTTTTGCGACGATTTTAGGCATTGATGTGAGACGAATGGAATTTTATCCGGAGCAAAACAACAAGTTGTATTTAAAGGAATACTTCAATGGGAACAATGCTCTCAATTGGCGCTTCAATGGGGGATATGTAGAAGAGAATAGCAGCTCGCCGAAAATAATGACCAAATCTAAATCCCATCCACGGCTCAATGGATTGGCACACATTTGTCCTACCGATGTGGTGGCCCAGAGGAATCCCAATCCGGTGAATCAGGACGCTAGAGTACCAAAGCGGATACGTCTTGTGAACATGTGGGCACGAACGAGGTTCTTCCAGCGCGCTTTCATGGTGTGGATGCTCGTTTGGATATCAATGATTGTCTATAACTCTGGCGTAGTCGAATATTTCATTGCAAATATTGATAAAACTGACAGCAACCCGGAGGAAAATACTAGTAGTAAAGTGAGAGAAGAGGCGCAGCCAGATTATACAGTGTATAACAGCACCTCACGGAACCCTTTCATTTTCACGCCGCTGTTGGAGGTAGACTCGCAAAAGTCCACTGTCGCTGCGAATGAAACTATATTCCTAAAATATACATCGCACTACCGACCCTGGTCAAGGTATGTTTACACTTACGTAATGTTTATTTTTATACGTTTATTGTTTATGTATAAACGCTCAGTTCCACTGTCGTCATCTTGATGTCCGATAGCCCACAACTGCGCGTTTCAGCCGCAATTTATTACTACGCACAATATCGTCGTGGAACCACCTGAACCGGGCGGTGTTTCCGGAACGATACGAGGTTCTTGTAGAAAAGATTCTACACGTAACTCGAAGACCACGGGTTTTGTGTACGGGTGTTGGGCGGCGGTAGTTACCTATCCCTTGCTCGTTTGCCCCTTATCCTATAAAAAAGTATAGAAGCATTAATGGTTTACATAAAATGAAAAAAGGAAACATAAAGAATAACCTTAACTTTACGATAGAATAAATATAATCTAGAAGGTATATAATTTATTCACCTCATTACAAACAGACTGATGCCAATGTTATATGGCTCTTAGTCTAAACGCATTTTCATTCAGTTTACTATCAAATTACAACGGCATTAAAGAAGTTTGATAAAACTTAAAATAAATATTCTGTCTAGGGAATAGGTGTGACGATAAGTCATATAAAAAATATGCTTCAATGATAAGGTACATAACATGTAGTACGTAGCAGAAACTGTACACGGAAATTTTTATTTGGAATTGTAGCCATGAAATAGTAATTTGATTAATTACTATCAATTTACGAGTGTACGGCCAAACGAACTAATCGTCCGGCGATCGGTCCATAGGATAACATTGTTTCTGTTGCTACTAGATCGAGTGCGATCGCGCATCTGGTCCATACGGATAATGTAAACATACTATTTTGAAAATGTCATATGAGTATGTATATAATTTAGTAATATATTTATAAACTCACTGTGTTGAGTGAATAGCTTCCACATAATAACTATCAAACTTTGTAGATATGAAAACTTATACTTTTTACTTTTCCCGGAGATTAGTAAATAAGTTAGTAATTAAATGTTTAAATCATTACAGATCCATAGTGAATCGAACGATAATATAATGACGTTAAGGGTTTGTTTCAATGGTTTCTGTTATAGTGACAACTAGATACGGAACACATATGTGTGTACTATGAAACTATTGAAGTTAACAGAAGCGTTTAGGTGGTGCTTAGAGATAGTTTATTTGTATTTTTTTAAAGTTTTTATCATTGATTTATTTTTAGTAGAATTAGTAGAATCCGACTGAACTTTCGTTTTTAGTTTCAGCCAGTTTCGGCCAAACATTCTAGTTTCTGCCGCAGTTTTGTTATCGGCCGAAACTCCGTTTTTGGGAACTATCGTGCGGTATTTCTCTCTCCGATCCGATCGTGCCGGCCCAATTCCGCTGCAATACTCAAGGCTGCTTGCACTACATCAAATTGATTCATTGTAGGAATCTCATTAAATAATTATCATAAATAATAAAGTCTGCGAGTTTCTGAAACTTAGACCCAGGCCGAAAGTTCTATTTCGGTTTCGGCTGAAATCGAAACCGAAACTCGATTCGTTTGGGTCAGACTCTAATTGTTAGGTAAATTTGACAGTTTCGCTATTGTCATTTCAAAATAATTTTGAACCGTTATTTATTAAAATTATTTTTTGTTTTCAATTCTTTGTGTTATTGTTTGTATATTTTCAACTATATATTTATAATTTCTATGAATCTCAATTGATATTAAGAAGAAGCATATTTGCAACATGTATTCATTTCAAGTGTCAGCTGTAACACAAGGTAAGCTATGAAGACTTGTGTCCCTTTTTTTAATAAAATCATTCAGCTAGAGACTAAGCGTCGCTCGAACCTTCATCAAAGATAAGTAGTGCTTAATTTGATAGTTTCATGTATGCTGAATCTGTGGACTAGAAATACGTAAGTTATTTGATTGTTAATATCAAAAATTCATTCATCGTGTGATATTACAATATCACAAGGAAGATCCACCGTTCCTTCTTCCTTGAAATCAATGCAAGAAATATAATACTTGCTCAAATAATTTAAAACTGTAATGTATTTTGGATTTTTTTACATTAGGTAAATATTTATGACATTGAAACAGCGTGGAACGAAACATCTATTCCCATAACTTCTTTTACGTTGTAATAATCATACTGCGTTACATACATTGCATTGCATATTGTAAAAACATATACATTAATGTTAACCCTTGAAAATAATTAATTACTCTCCAAAGTGTAATCACTGATACATCAAACTTCTGCCTGTCGCGAATACACTATTATGATTATAGCTTTATTGAACGAAATCGCAGATATTTTAGGAACATATGTTAAATAAGTTGTAGGAACGTATATTAAAAATAATTATAGAACAAACAATTTCTATATTTTTTTAGTAGTGGGACCAACTTGTACAAGTTGGTCCCACTACTAAAAAAGAAGTTACACAAGTAGCTCGTTTCTGCAGGATAAATATATTCGCCTGTTGCTGCTCATGACAATAATTGAAACTTGTGAAACGGGCTCTATGACTACAAAAGTAATACCTTATATTAAAAGTATTACTATCGTTGATTTCTTAATAATACATGTGCTTACTATACCAATCGATTTTTTAGATAGAAACATTACATGTGAAGCTGATTGAGACAGTTGATAACGCAGTTGGCACCCAGTATGTTACGGGAGTGGTCGCGGGTTCGCTGCCCGCCACGGTCATAACACGTGTTATAAATTCATAATTTACCTATGTGCTTCTGACTATAGAATTTAATATTTATTTTCGTTATCTTAGTAATAAATCATTGTAATAATCATTTTAAAAGTTTTAATAATGATTTTACTATATTATTATTTTTAAAATATCATTTTATTTTATTATTAATTTTAAAACATCATCTTATTTTAATATTCATTTTCAAGTATGTAATTCTTGATCTAATGTCATGTTTCCGCATGTGTCTAATAAAGCCATTTCGCTCTGGTTTATAGCTGTATCTAGAAGGATTTCAGGAAGAGGTACTGCCATGCTGCATAGGAGGAGGAATAGTGCATGGTACATGACACTACACCCTCCTATGTAACGGAAAGGGCCGGCACTACCGGGGAAGTAGCTCTTGCTCACCTGATACCGACGTAAAGTGAACGCGTTTCGTGCTGTTTGTGAGTAGCCGGTGACCGATTATGGATGATAGAAAGGCAACACAATTTGTGTTTTTGTGTGACATTTGCGTGATTGCTATTCAACACACTGAATAACAATCACGCAAATATCCATGGGCGTTGGTAGTCATCAAAAGGCTCCGACTGCACTTTTGCCCCCTCATGCTATCATGCTATAAGAGAAAGAATCAATTATCTTTCTTTCTATTTTTTTAGGTTGACGCCGTACCACTGGTCGACTATTCTTTCACAGTACAACGAATCTCTAGCCGGGCGGTACGTGGTTATCCTCCCACCAGTGCTTCTGAGTCACAGAATCAGCCCCGAGCTGGCAGCAGCAGTGAGACATCACGATGAAAAGGATCCACCGCCACTCCGCTGGCAAGCTTTGGCTGCTGCGCTAGATCCTATTGACATTTTACCTGGTAAGCATAAAACATCAATTGTTGACCACAAAAATAAATTTGAACATCACAACAATCAACACGTCAACTAGGAGATACTGGTTTTCTCATAGTCATGAATAGCTCCATATTCACAATTTTCACCCTGATAAGTTGTTGATGTCTACGCTTCATCGGTTTCACGAAATTAACATACAGTTCTAGACCTTCGCTGCGTTCGAATTGAGTCTAGACTTTCGACCGAGCCGCATATATGAATAGTTATGATATCAAGTTTCGTACGGTTTACGTGAGTGGTGGTCATTTGGGGGGCAGGGGGAGTGGAGAGGCGGGCAACGCATCTGCATAATTATGCTGATGTTCATGGGCTTCGGTTGTCGTTGAAATTCTCCGATTTCTCGTTTGTCCCCCTAAAGTATAAAACAAAAGAGTCCGTCTGCCACATCGACCACTACGTTTGGATGAAGACTGCATTGCCCTCGTTACACGTCATCACTTAAAACCCAGTTTAATCGCTTAAGTCACGTCAGCAAATTTAGTGAACTTACACGTTTTATTATATTAGGAATTTTTCAGTATGGATTCAGACGGCCATATTATAGCAAAGGTTAGACGGACATACCTTTAGTTACTCTGTTACATAATCAATCTTGAATCAATCATGTTGACCTCGCTGGCTCATGAAGGCATCTAAACCTACGTACACATATTCACCATAATTGAATGCATTGCGGCAGATGATTTCGAGTTTTAAATATTACGAAAATGTAATGTAGGTCAAGAAATAATGTGTAAGGCGGGTGATATAGGCGGATGCACAGTATGGATAACCATCTCACCTGCTGTTAATTGGTTGTTACAGATTTTGATACAAGCGATGGTAAACCACAATCTTATCAATGGGGCAAGGGCACGGAGCTGCCCATATATCCAACCACACCCATGGAGATCCTACTGCTGGCCATACTATGTACGATTAGCGTAGCAGTCATTGCGTACATGATGGTTGTACTTTACAGGTACTGAGACTAACTAATCTTCATATATAATCTCCATCTTCCTCTTTTCTTATTCGTTTATTTTCTTATAAAATTACAAATGATGATGACTATATGTAGCTAGAGACTTACAAACATATATGCTAATACGATTTATACTATTAGTGGGGTAGTTGAGATTAGATATCAAAATTTGGAAGATTTAATGTGAATTTATGATGCCTTGTAAGTTTTTGTTCACTTGCGCTTGCTAGTAGTATGTGATAAACCCCTGATTAGGTCTGTAATCAACTGCTGTAGGCGCATGAGGGCTGATGATGACGTTTCCAATTAAGTACACCCATATGTATAGGATAAGTGTGATTGATGTTTTAATTCAGTCACCGCGTGTTGGTATGAATCAAAATAATCGTTATATTTGCGCTTAGTCACCATCTACAAATGCGTCATGTTTGCAGGTGTATATGTTCCCGCCACTACGCGGAATGGCGGGCTTCGTGGAATGAAGATGAAGAGTACAGAAAAATTGTAGCGAAACAGCCAGCTATACAGGTATTACAATTCTGGAACTTAACTCGAGTCAAAGGTATAATAAATAAAAATTGTACCCCCCTACTGAAACTTTTGGATAATATCTGTGACTGAAACCCGGGACCGGACGGCTTCTCCTTGAAAGCAAAAGTGTTAGCAAACTAGCCGTGACCCGCGTTTTCACTCGCGTAGAATCTATCCCAAGGGCACCTTTTTTTTTTCGGGATAAATATCTACATCATTTTATGATCTCAACATTTAGATGTATCTGTGCCAAATTTCATGAGGATTCGTTCAGTACTTCTTGTTTGAAAAAGTAACAAACTTAATCATGCAGAGAGTGCCTCAGGTTACGGTAGTAAGGCGCTTGCTTCCATGTTAATAGGAAATATTAAGATTTCCACACCGGTGGCTCCGGTAATACGAAGAATTCTTAGCAACAGGAGATACTGGTGTATACATGTACCACGTGATTACATATTCTTGGAATGCCGTTGCTAGAAGCAAAAAAGGAACTTTTATCGCTTGGTCCATCCTCTATCTCTCGCTTAGTCTCTAAATATCTCTAAAGAAAACTTAGAGGAATGAAATCATGAAATTTGGCTAAAGTTGGATAATTCATACAAAGTGAGTGCACACTCTCCGTAAATGTAAGAGTTGTCAACTTCTGTGATTTGTCATATTCGTGTCGTTGATAGGGAAACCTCGATGCGTGGCTCCGACTCGCGCCAAACTTTTTTTTTAGATTAATTGTTTTAGTTTTTTCTTATTATTCATTTAAGCTACTATTTGATATTTTTTGTCTTCCATTATCTTCCCCTGGACATGTTATATCTCTAAAAGTCTTATCAAAAGTCTTTTAATAACTGTCGATCAGCAAAACCGTCAGTCATACAGATGCGTTGGCATACTTCAATCTCCTCCGCTCCTATGGACATCAGACGCTCAGAAATCGAACAAAACCACCTTACGTTGGCTTCGTGTGAGCGAATGATACCACCCTGGTCATGCCGGTTGATTCTTCTGCTATGCAGGTACGGCACTCCCAGTTAAATAGTAAAATTCAACACTGGATTAAAACCACTGCCTCTTCAATGATTGTCAACAGCTGGTGATGGAGGCGGTGCCCATCGTGGTGGCGGGGCACAGCCAGGAGGTGGAGTGTCTCGTCACCGACGGCGAGAAGATCGTCAGCTCGTGTCTGCAGGGAAACGTCAAAGTGTGGGAGTCACTCAACGGAGAGATGATACTTAATCTTGACAGAGAGTGGTGAGCGTTTCATTTGTCTGTATCTATAAGCTTACTTATAAATAATAGGATCAGACCGTCTAGACTGTCCCGCCAACTAGCCACTGAAACGTGCACTACTTGTTATATATAACATATAATAATAAGGATAAGGAGGGTCGATAGTCTGTATGTGACATGGAAGATATTCGAAAAAACAAAAGTTTGTAAAGTGGGCATTGTAAGAATTTGTAATTGATTTTAGAACTATTTCCAACAGTAATACTGAAAATAACAACACAATAATTTAAATTTTCGCCCGTTTATCGGCAGGTCTGGTTTTTTAACCGTGCATTGCGCCAAAATAAATGAACATATTTTCATGCAAACCTTACTTAACTGACAAGAAAATTCCTGGCCCAGTTGTGGTCTATAAAAATTGAGTGCTCCCAACTCGGCTGAAACCGCGGGGCACAGCAAATTAATATTTATAACAGGGAAGCAATTTGGGAAGTTGTTATAGTTTGCGGCATATACGTTAAACATTTGACTATACGCAATGACACACGCATTATCTCAAGCTGCAGCATGAGGCGAGACGCGAAAGGAGGCGCGTAACCATAGCTGATATCCCGCAACGCCATTTTCCGTTTAGCGTGTTATATTAATTTCCATCAGGAAGTGACAATACACTGTCAACTAGGTCTTACATTTTCAGGACTGTGTTAATTGTTCAAAATAATCCTCGTCTATATCAGGACTATGGATTAATTGCTTGCATTGGTCCTTGCTTGGTCTCTGCTTGATGTTTTTTAATTCGGAGGATGTTTCTTCCGTGGGATAAGCTATTACACATGGAAGGGGATTGTGAGTCTCAACAGGTGGAACAGATTTGTCCAATTTTAGATGCAATACCTCGGAGTATGACGCTAGTTTCAATTTTTCACTTAAATCAGATTTAAGTATGTCGCATTCGGCATTTGCGATTTTAGATTTGGGTACCGTTTTTAATAGAATAAAGTGAAACAATAGCGGTGACCTTTTGGGTCATGTCCATGACACTTTTCTGCTCATATTTATGCGAGACCCAAAGTCGTTAAACGGTCTGGACCGTTTATATCAGCAAGATGTTACGAGGCCTCGCGGACGAGGTCGCAGTGTCTGACGCGGAGGCTAGCGATGACGCTGAGTCATTTGTTGCAATCTGATAACGTTTCCCTTCCGGGGACAACGAAGAATGCGACAGTTCTGATATATCACGTTCGGTCACTGACTTAGGTGGGGATCGCGTTACTTTGTGGCATTTAATGAATGGATTCGTTAATTTATCAGGTGGAATATTTTTGCAACTGGCCATTGTGGCTTACTTTATTACGGCAATAAAAGGAGATGTAATAAATAAATTAATAAAGGCAATAAAATTATATATAATACATCTATCGACACACAAAGTACATTAATAAACCAAAGCAATATTTTAAGTACCTACACGGTCGACTATCAAATGTAAATATATATCAGGATTATGTAATTGCGTACATTTTTGTTTCTCTCGAAGTAATCTACGTTTGGATACTGCTGTTTTGCCAACGGGCGGTAAATGACTTCCAGCGCGAGGACAGTATTGATTTTAGGCACCAACATGTATGCATGTCCGTAAATCATGCCAGCTACAAGATACGACCATCTTAACGCATGCTAGTGTGAAAAACATAGATTACATTCACGATCGTAACAATTAGTCTTGTGGGATGTGTTTTGACGAATCTCAACAAACTACGAAATCGTAGTTATAATGTTCGTTTTTTTTTCAACAGTTATTTCAAGTTACACAACGCGCTGTTGGAGAAACCTACGCATAGATCCAATCCAACTGAAGAAACATTACTCACACCAGCTAAAAGTAAGTAGGTATTATTTAATCGGTTTCCGATATTCATCCATCATATCGTAATCAATCACAAAATGAGATTATTTTTGTTATAAAAAAAAAAAAAAATTATGTTCCTAAATTGAAAAAAAGACATGTCTTATTGTACTTAATAATGACACATCACTTTTTTCTGCGCGTTTTGTAGTTTATAATAGTAATAATCTCTACAGAGACTAGCCAAACTGCGTAGGACATATTATAGTGTGAGCGTTAGCAGACACTCCCAGTTCCCTCATTCTGCTATTCCGATGGGACGGAAAACCGATATGAACGGTGATAAATCAGGCGCAGGAGCGACGGATTAACGTGTTCTTCGAAGTACGGTACTTCGGACTGTTGTTAGAAATTGGAAAATCCCAAGAACACGTTGATCCGACTCGGCACTCGAACCCAGGACCACACGATTGTGGTTGAACATGCTTACCACTGTACCACGAGGCACGTTACAAAGTATAATAGTCCAGGAACGACAAAAACAACTTGTTTTCGTATTTTTACGGTTCCATGCCTACAGCTAAAAATTACGTCAAATATCTGCAACGTTTGAGTGCAGAAAAAATTCAACTTTTAAGTCTTAGCTTTATGTGATACACCCGTGTATTCATATTATGATGCGTAATGTAAAGGTACACCCGCGTAAGTGCACGTCATCTATGGATGATATGCACAATGCACATACGCGGGTGTAATCCCATAGGATTACACCAAAATTAAAACTTATAGGATGCATGCATGTTGTCCTAGAATAAATAATTAAGAATTAGTAACTTACAGTACTAATAAAATAAGTCCGATGTTTGCTAAGTTATAAATACATCACAGAAAAAACGAAATACAAGTGTTTAGTTACATTTATGTATTAAATTCAGTTTGAATCTGTCATACGTTCTCAAGAAGACGACGTACAGATTGACAGGCGGGCGGATGGACAGACTTTAAGAAAATGCGACACTCGTACGTCTCGTTGGAACGAAGGCCTCGGTGTGCGAGTCCTACTTGCTCTTGACAATTTCTTTTATAGACTAACGTAGTATCGCAGCGTATATGAGTCGTGTGCACGTGTAATGTATGCTACTTTAAACTTGATGCCAGGCCAAATCACTAGAAATTAATTTTACCATCCACATCTTGTCAGAAAATAGGTAATTATGATTATTATTGTGGTAAATGTGTAATTTATTTCAGTCAAAAATACTACTGATCCTACGGCAGACCCAACCCAACAGGTAATGATATTTTGAAATATTATTTTATATACTGTAAACATCAATACCCACATATATGTTGTGGGGTGAATGGGCGAAAGTGCCCACGTTGCGTACTTTCACCCATTCCCCCAAAGTGGCCACCGACATCTTACAAATCGAAATTTGACAAGTTTTAAGTTCCTTAACAAATTGTTCAAATCTGCACGTGCTTATTTTTTGCAACTAAAAACTGCAAATCCATAAACAACATCTCTGAAGATATGAAGCGATCATGACATAAAAAATGTATTTAATTATTCTTTTTTTTTATTTTAATTTCTTAATTTCATTCATCTCAACTGACGCCCTAGGGCGAATCGGAAACCAACAACAAAATAGCTGCAGTAGAAGGATTAACAAAATTTTGATAAGTATTTTTCTATATTTTCCATAGGGTGTTTGTTACAGATATAATGAAAAAAAGAGGCAGGATATCTGAATTTGTTTGAGGATTTTATGAAAAAAATATTTAATAGCACACACAGACATTTACATTTGGGGCGCCCCCCCGCCCCCACACCTATTGTTCACTCAATATATTATTTAATATTGTTCAGGAAATGCCTCGTTTACGGAAGGGTTTAAGCAGTCACCTGAAAAGCCTTCAGTTTCGCAACAACAACAACAGAGACACCTCTGCTTATTTGTCACAAGTTGAAAGCACAAAATATGACTTCGCAAAAATTTACAGGTAAATTTAACGCATGACAGTTCTAAACTTTGAATTATAACCTTCATCGTACCATGACTTTTGGTTGAATCAAATTCAGGAACAATTTAATTTGTCTTTGAATGTTAAGATACAGTGGCAGTGATGATGGTAAATACGATGATTAAGCGATAAGTATATATGTATATAGTATATAGTATATATGTATGTAGTATATATGTATATAGTATATATCTATATAGTATATATGTATGTAGTATATATGTATATAGTATATATGTATATAGTATATATGTATATAGTATATATGTATATAGTATATATTTATATATAAGTCGCTGATAATGTGAGCATTTGTTGTGATTGATTTAATCATGATCGTCGTATTTATCAAGCTTGTTTCAACTTTATGCATACCATAAGTAAAGCCCCCAAAAGGTATCTGTCTGTATGTAAACGATTTTCTCAAAATCTACTGAACTGATTTTCATGAGCTTTTCATTCCTTCTTAACTTGTCAGCTCCACGAGCGCTCGACTTGACTATGAGGAGAAAAATGACGTGCAACCTGAAAAGTTGTAAGTTTTGTAAAGTTTGATCGATACCGCCCCTAGTTTTATAAAACAAATTTTTTCGTCGATGCTGTATCCCAAAGTTTATTTTATTTTAGGTAAATATAATGTATTTTAAAGACATTTATTTGTAACGATTTTTATCGTCTGTGCGATTAGGTCCATAATGATCATGGACCTAGGCACCTCAATTGCCTGAAATAAGATCGAACGTATTATCATGATTATTGTGATTTATATGTCAAATTTTACAGTAGATCCATTATTATTGGGAACAGTGACCTGTTGTTTTGTTTTACTTGTAAGCTACTGGACCATAATTTTGTAAAATAACGTGCATATATGAAGTATAGCTATTGCTTAAATTGCTGACAGTGGCATGATAATATTTTTTAAGCTACGGCACGCGAAAGTGCGTGTTCGCCAAATTCTCGAGGGCATTCATTTTAAAAAAATTTGAAAGTCCATATGGTTCAAAATTAAATGTTTTTGCTAGTTGCTTAAAATCAAGATAAAATTTTTGTTTATACATGATGTGCCTTGAGGAATGGATCAACCGAAAGGGGAAGAGAGATGGGACGATTATGAATCTAAAAAACTAAAGAGTCATTTGTCCAGTAGTTTTAAATAATATCTACGAAATTATCAGTCTATTATCACAAAACAAAAAAAAATCATGTTTATACGTAGCACTTTCTGTTGCTCCAATCCTCACGGGACGGGATAAAAATCTTACTGAAAAAAAAAATACGAGAATGTTTCAATTGCAGAGACCTATACTGTTTAGAAAAAGGAAACAAGTACGATACGCGGGAAGGTACAGATCATAAGATCCATACGAACACACAAGAAGTGAACTGCAACGGGGCGGAGGGCAGTGATGAAAACTTTTTTGCGATCAAGCCAAATGCATCCGTGGGGAACGGTTTGCGTAATAGACATGAGAATAAACAGAATGATCCAGCTAAGTATGAGATGAATGAGGACATGCTGGATTGGCGGTCCAGAGTGATCAAGGAGTCGCCGATATGGTGTATGGACTTTTGCAATGATCTAATTATATTGGGGTGTGCCGACGGCCGATTGGAATTCTGGGAAGCCAGTTCTGGAAAATTAATGGTAAGTTGTCTTTAAACTTGTATACGTAAGACAAAACAGCTGCAAAACAATTTAGTTCAAACTTAGTATATAAATGTCTTCCTTGTATATCACAATCGCTATTCGTCTTCTGCTCCTCTGGCCCACACGCATCCTGCATTTAATAAGATATATTCAGTTTCGCACACAGTAGCAACAATATAACATTTTATCTTTTCTTTATAATTATTTAATTGCAAATTTTATCCCACTTGTATATATTGAAGTAGGTAATATTTTTTAATGTTAAGAAATTGTATCTTTTATATACACATAGGTACCTATTTGAATAGCAAATCCTTAGATTTGCTTCCGTTGAGATTTATTTGCTTAATAGGATGACCTGATAATAGATATATAGATACACTTAAAACACACCTCGCGTGCTAAGAACGACCATCTTTTTTTTCGGTGCCCCAGATCTGAAATGCAACGGCACCTAGGCACAGTAGATAGTCAGCCCCTAACAAGAGTTCTGAGTGGTTCTAAATTCTAAATTACTTCTCGTAATAATTCTCTACTTACCGTACCTACCGTCATACATAGATTATACTTACCTTCCTAAAGAGCGAGTTGCCCCGCCAAGTATGTGACAAACCAAAATTGTAAATCTGCTATTGATTTACAGTGTGCCTGGTGGTTTCCTGAGCGGCGTGGGGGTGGAGCTAGTGGTGCGGGCGTGACACACGTGAAAGCGCTAGCGGGCGCGCGGCGCGTGTGTGCGGCCTCGCTTGCCGGCCACGTTACACTGCTACGTCTAGACGTGTACAATACACAGTCCGGCGCGCACGTCGATTGGAAGTTCAGCACGGCGCATAGAAGAAGTTAGTATACTTGCATGGTCCTTTGCTGGACCTAATGGTCGGGAAAATACATTTACTCACTCACTCAGTTAGCAGAAATCAAATTCATCGCAAAACGCGACGCAAAAACTTACTTCTTGACTCATACTCACTTCGTCGTATGGAATGGTAGACGTTGAAGTAGTGTCAACATAGATCGGTGGCCTAGAATCTTGAAACTTTCCAATGAGTGAAATTAAACAATAGGTACCATAATACATGAGTGAAAAATCTGAAGCCTTGGTAATTTCCAGTTGTCACTTGTAAATTTTTATGATTTTAGGTCGCCGGGAACTACTTTTTACGTTCAGTGGGACAATAAAATTACCATAATAATATAATGCTTCCGTTTTTATATTTGTGAATACTAAAACCTGAATAGGTATTTTGGTAACGCATATAAGTTGAAATGTATGGATTTCGGATTTCTCTTTTACGAAATTTAAAAGACACTTACTTTACATGTACAGTGTACTGCATGGTATTGTATCTTGCTAAATTTCACGATTGTAGGTCAAGGGAAACACGATCACATCATAATATACTGCGCTAATTTTGATATAAAATTAATTACAAACGTAATTTTGTAAAGACTTTTTCCACGATATGAGTGTAATTTACAAATTTTCGTACTAATTTCTTTATGTGTATAGTGAGTTCGTACTTAAGGTCAAATTTCATGATTCTAGGTTAACGGCAAAAGTCCTATAGGGTTTAGTTACCGTGCGACAGTCAAAGTATGCGCATAAACGGATTTATTTTTTTATTGACCTAACTTAGGGAAGTGTGATTTTTGTGTTGATCAAAGGATTTGACCTCAGTACATAACATGAATATTGTTTGGTTTCTTCCACGAGTTACTGAGAAAAGGGTATTGATAGACATACAAGTGAACAAACCAAAAATTGATTATCACGATTTACTTTTGAGATGTGGAACCCTAAAAACAATAATGACTAAAATTGAAATACAAAATGTGTTTCTTCCAGCTCACAAAAGAACGGGCTCTGCGGATTTCTTGCGCAGCGCGAATGTTGACGACTACGGGCCCTTAAGTCGCGCGAGGTTCTACTACGACACCGAAAGTACTAATGGTGAAGGTACGTGTTTTACATAGAGCGGGCCAATCTTTGCTAGTAATTAACGATGCCAGTAGACATCCATAATATGCCGACTCGATACAGACTAATGCAACCGGTGAATGTATTTGACAAATATATTGCTTTTTTTTTTTCATTTTAATTAATACTCTTTACTCAGACAAACGAATATAGAATAACGGATTACACAGGTACCTGCGTAACGTTCATAAAGATTGGATCGTTCTTGTCTGCTCAGTAATGTTGATGAATTAAACCACCAACTGTACGTTGCCTTAACGTTACTTTCGCCTTTTATCATCGCGGTGGTTTGGGAGCCGTGAAAATAATGTGTCCGCGACCCTGTGATCACTTGCGAGGGGTATTTCCCTTTCATCATCCCAACAACTAGAAGTATGTCCAAAATGTCGGGCTTCCTCCGGACCAAGTCTCCTCGGTATCTCAGGACTTGCTGACAGCAGTGTTTCGCCCATCTGATCTCTTCGTAGAGCTGTTTCAAAAACTAGAAAATGTATAAATTAGGATTATAAGACCTAAGAAGGTCACGTGGCCCAGATGATTCTATCGAAGCTAAGAATTTATAGCGCAGGTAGGTAGCATCGTGACGTGCTCATTCATTCGCTAATCATCAGCCGGCTGACGTCTACTGTAAGACATATGCCTCCCCATAGATTGCCAAAAAGGGGTAAAAATACACGATATGATAACACCGCTTTATTAAGATATAGTTGCTTAAGCCACGATTTCTTAACAAAGCGGTGTTGTTATATCAGTGCCAAGGCCTTTGATTTTGGTAAAGAGAAAATAAATAGAACTTTAGTTTCTCTTCATGACGCATAATTCTTTCACCTTTTATAGAGGTTGTTTGCGTGCGGATCGCGTTCGGCCGACCGCACCAGCAGCCGATCACGGAGATGCACTCAGAGGGCGGACGAATACTCACGGGCGGACAAGATCACATACTTAAGGTATCCTACTGACGTTGTAACACTTCTGTTGATATTCGTTAACGATTCTTCCGTCACTACTGACCTGTGAAGTTGGAGATGGATGGGGGAGATGAGGATCTCATAAGTTAAGAAATGTAATACTATGTTAGGGATCACTTAATTGGTTCGCGGTATAACAATTGTTTTACACATTGTTATTTTATTGTAGCTTACAACGTCGGAGTCCGTTGCAGCCATCCCTCTTCGTATAATATCATTTCTATAACGCGGTTCCTGAACGATCAATGAGATTGCGCAAAATTACGAATTGTGACATTTACTTAGAATTTGGATAAATAATGAAAGATATTTACCGCCGTAAAAATGTTGTTGACACACACACACTATTAAGTGTATATATTGGTAATAACGAGATTGTATGATTGATACTCTTTTACACAAAAAGTACTGATCGGGTGGAATTTGGCGTGAGTAACATATAACATGTCAATTTTATTAAAAAATAATGGGGTCTTGGTACTAGATTTTACGCGAAAGAAAACGGCGTGCAATTTACTTCTTTACTTTACGGGGTTCAACAACCCGTTAGTTATAAATTATAATCATCGCAGGTGTACAATTATTCAAGCATCACAATAAAATAAAGTCAAACAAAGATAACGAAATAATTATACATTCATGTTGTCACAGCGTGCGCGCAGATCTTATATAGAGATAAGTACTTTTGGACAGTTTATACAATGTTATCGGACGGTGTTTGATGTTGGCATTTCCATATTTAATGAAATAAATAAAAGCCGGACTGTGGCAGCACATAGTAACAGTAAACTATATACTATTATCGTGTAATCGCTCGATTCGAACTTTTCAATTATAGACATTCCTAACATTGCTGACACCAATGCATTTCTCAACGCAGACAGAGTGGTTGGTACTCAAAGTTTCTGTGGTTTGTAAAATTATTTGGTCCATCTAAAAAGTTTACTTTTCTTGTCCTATTTCGGATTTGACGCATACATTTCTATAGAATTTATGTGTAATTGTGTTTGGCACAACTGTATGTATTCATTCAGGTCTTCTCGAGCTCCGAGCTGAGTCCGCTGTTCACGCTGCACGGACACTGCGGCCCCATCAGCAGCTGCTTCATCGACCACGCGACGCCGACCATAGCCGGCAGTGGCTCTCAGGACGGACTGCTCTGCGTGTGGGACTTGCATACAGGTATACTTTCATTACAGACTGACTGAGTCAAGCAATTTCAATTATTATAATCCCATTTCATCCCTTAGACATACATCGCACTATTCTTTACACGAAGCGTTAAATAAAACACTCGTAAATATACGTTTGTCAACAACGACAACAACAAGTCTACGGAACACTCGGTATGCGAGTGCGACTCGCTCTTGAACAGTTTAAGGGAATGAATGAACTTTATTGTGTACATCATTATAACGATACAGAATAAACACACTATAATAATATAAACGTACACAAATGCAGCCTTATTATTACGCAGCAATTTCTTACAGGCAAGCTTTAGCAGTACATTGAGGAAAAACAATCTTAGAATTACAATGGAGTAGTGCACAGTTGACTTATACAGTCATCCTATTAAATATGCATAAAATAATTCTACAAATAGTATGTAAGTAAATACACTAATAAATAAACAATATAACATTATACATCACATGAACAAAAAATACACCATAATAACAAATAAGGTGGTTATACATTTTATTAATACATTAAATACGATCTTGGACATTTATTTATATTTTTTTAGATATATTTTGTTATAATAGGATATGTTGATGTTATCTCACCAAAGGTTTAAAGATATATGTACCCTCACGCCTATTATCCCCGAAGAGGTAGGCAGAAGTATGCTAGTACATCCACAATTCGTAAGTCCTGTAGATATGCTAGAGCAGCCACTCTTAGCCAAGCTTAATGCCGTTCAGTAGTAGTATCATTTCGCGCTAAATCCACTGAACAAATTTGGATGAAATTTGGCACAGATTTAAATTATAATCGGGAATAACGTAAATGACAATAATGCCATTATTCGGGATGAAAAATATTCATCCCGAATACAGACATTATCCCTTGGGAACTTTTTTCTCCCGTGTGTTTTTCCACAGCTATAAATTTAAAATATACATTATTATTTTAAATTTTCTTACCTCATATTTTTAATTCTAAAATTGTCCCTAGGTGCGTGTCTGTACAGCATGCAGGCGCATGACGGCGCCGTGACGTCACTCACGTACACCGCGTCGTACGTGGTATCAGCGGGCGCGGACGAACGGCTCTGCATATGGGACCGGTTTCAGGGCCACATGCTCAACTCAATACACATTGTGAGTATTCAGAGATGGCTTTAAATTATGTATATATATATTATTGGTCTCGCAGTATAATTCAAACTAAACACTTGTAACCAACATGTTTTTTTTCCAAACAGTATATTTTGTTTTTGTTATATCGTTAGTGGTATAAAAGGTCAGTGAAAGGTGTAGTTTATCATTCAACTGCATTTTAATTAGTTAGCTACAAAGAAGCCATTGCTGCAATATAGACCGGCAGGCTGGTTTTTTTTTTCACAATATAAATCATATTTTTAAGGGTTTGTTGTTGTTGAATTGATTTTATAAAATTCAATAGATACATTTAATCAACAAATAAAATATAGTATTTATTAATTAGTCATAACTACCTCATTAGTCATTCAGATGCGGTCCTGGCATACCTTGCCCGTACATTTTTCAGGTATCGACCCTGTATTCCATATGTCCACACATAGCAGCGTTCTGTGGTTGCAGCCGCGTAACCCGCATACTCATCTCCTATTTGTCATAGCATGGTGGCATACCTTATAACTGGTCTCCGGTCATAACTGGTTTTACGACCGAAACTGGACTTCGGCAACGATCATAGTTTGTGCCGGAAATGTAAATAAATTTTTTAATACATTTTTGAAGCAAAACTTTAAGCACGCTTGACTTGTAGAGTAAGCTGGCAAATGTGTGACGAGAGCGTTACGAACGGAAGATGAGAGGGAGATATAAATTAGTGAACATAGAAGGAGTTACGTTTGGCATAATACTGTACAGGCAAGAGAGACGGAGGTGAATTGGGCCAGCACGACCGGAGATGTACCTCTCGCTCACACCGTAAAGTGACAGCACAGCTGTCACTCACCACACACCAGCTGCAGTCGCACTTCATGCTGTTTGTCAGTTTTCCAAGCGACAGCTATGTTAACGCATTTCATGTGGTTTCCGAGTTTCCGGTGCACAGTGGAGGAAAGGAGCACAATACATGCGCATGCCTATAAACGTCGGAAAGTTAAAATGAGTATGGTAATGTTCCAGGGGCGGAGCTACATGAGCCGCATGCTACCGCTCACTCACACGATGCTGGTGATGGGAGACCGCAGCGGGCTCACGGCCTATGATCTCAGCAGTGGAGACGTCATACGAAGGGTGCTCTTCGGTAAGTATTAATTTCCTGGTCTGTGTATATACATGAATATCTATGAAGATGTTCAAAATATTATATACACGGGAGCTGTCTCTGGGTTACGCAAATCTATAAATTCCCAAGTATCTGCTTGCTCGCAGGGTGCATCTCGCAAAAAGGTGTCTTTATTCGCATGTCTGCAGCCTTACCTACCCACGTAGGAAATTATAGTCACGTGAAGCCACATCTTGTTGCACCAATTGATACGACACAAATTTGGCAACAAAGGTTACGTTGCATTGGCCCGTCCCGCATGTAACCCTAAGCAAGCTAACTGTTGATACAGTTGACTTGCTTAGTCCTGTATTTATATTCAGTCTCTACCGCTACCGGCTACCGGAAAAAAACCCCCGAGTAATTCAAGGCAATAATTCAGAAGTAACCTGCTTACATACTGCCCTACCTAATTCTTTGCTCAAACCAGCTAAATGTAAACGTACCATAAATCAAACTAAAAACTTATGTTTCATCTTTATACAATTACGATTTTTTATTATATGTGTAAGACGTGGGCAAAAGCTAGCAAATAATGAAAAAATATTCTATGCTGGATGTAGTGTAGATAATAATTGGGCACATGCCCTATTACGAAGGAACAATTATTATCACAAAAATCTGGGTTGACAACCCTAGATGCAAGGCTTCAATACGATGTTCCCTTTTTACTAGTAGATGCGCATAAGAGTTTATGGTAGTAGATTTAAATATGAATTAGTTTTTTTAAACATCTTTTTTGTTACAGGCCAAAGCGATGGGTGTATATTTGTTCGACAAATATTGCCACTCAAAGATGCTATTGTCTGTGATTATGCTAACCAACTAAGAATTGTTCGTTTTCCTCTCGTCTCGAAGTTAGAAATGAAGAATGATTAGTAACATAACTATCCTGCAACTAATTAGACCTAGAGAATGAACTGTGTGCGTAGCTCCGAGACGAAACTGGAGTGTGCTATGTTATGGCAGCGCCAGGGGCTGGCCGTAGCTGTAGTACATTAATTGTATGATCACTGGCTTATTATTATTTATGGGAAAGCTTTCTATGTCCACTGTGGGTTTGAACGGTAGACTCTGTCAGTGTCGTGTTTACTACATTTTACAGTAAGTTTTAAGTACTTATCGGAATATAACATTGTACATAATAAAAATACATACTTTTTTGTTATTGATTGAAGGTTAGAGTAGAGGTGATTGTATCGAGTAATTCCCATTAATGTTATTAATTGGTCCGCTTGAATAGGTTTTATGCGGGTAAAGCTACAGGGCATAAGTACGTATACTACAATAATGAATACTGTTTACTATAATTATCCATTTTCCACAAATATGTGTAAACATCATTATGTATTAAAGTGTACGATACAAGCTACAGTCTGGGTCCTCTTAAAAATATCTTTTTAGGTAATTAATAGGCTTTACTGTGCTACTGACTCCTAGCAGGTGAGTATTCTTATTATTTTGTGTGTGTATTTGTCATAGTTAAAAGTAGGTAGAACACTTTAAAGATACTTAATTAAATACTGATCAATAAAAGTTGTAAAATTAGCAATATTCGTTAGCACCGTGGAGATAGAGAACTGATGGGAGTTACACGAACTATTTAATAAAAAAATGTAATACTTGAAATACATTATAATGTACAAAATTTATTGCTCTCATGCGAGTTGCGTGCAATAAATATTTCTAGTTTTTGGACTTTCTGGAAATGTTATAAATGACGGATCTTTATACTAATTACGTTCAGTGCACAATATAATACATTTAGTTTGACATTTTAAATAAAATAATAACATAGCCCCCGAACAGATCCAGAGTACTATGGATCTGGTGGAGTTCTGTTTCTGTGTGTATAAATGTAAATATGCTGAGTATGAATTAAATAAGACAAAGTTAGGAAAGAGACCATAAGAAATCTGGATCTGTTATGCTACTTTTGATTCTGACTGTACACATAGGGCGATGTTTGAT
Organism: Eumaeus atala; assembly: GCA_017140195.1. Taxonomy (NCBI): domain Eukaryota; kingdom Metazoa; phylum Arthropoda; class Insecta; order Lepidoptera; family Lycaenidae; genus Eumaeus; species Eumaeus atala. The sequence goes on from JAFELO010005265.1 coordinate 22,272, forward strand.
TGCAAAAGGTCTTAGTAATGTAGGTAACTATTGAAAGTAGACATTATAATATCATAACGATGTACTAAGTTTGATGCTTCTTTTCAGAAACAATTACATACGTCTAGTCTATTTATTTGCTTATTTGTTTAGATTGTAGCAATCTTGTTGTGATTAGGTACTCTATAATTTTTCATAGAGTAAAATAGGTTAATCATATTTTATTAATAGAATAGTGGTACTTATAAAATTGGTGTTGTGTAATGGTACATAGAGCCGCGTCAACTTTTGAAAACATATCCGCTTATATCGATGTGCACGCATATACTTATGCAAGCAGTGACGCGGTGTAGACCAATTAAAACTCAAAATAACATCTTCCTTCTCAGTTACTGGCTATCTTTCGAGAAAGGGGACGGAAATATGGTACAGGAATAAAAATTGATTTGAACATAGAATTCATTAAATATTTCATTGTGGATTGTTTTTATTCTGGTTAACATCTGTCGCTATCAAATAATAATATTAATTGAGATTTACAAAATTCCTCTGTCGATAATTACTAGGAATTTACTTGTATTTCATGTTCAATTTTATATTACCAGGTAAGAGGACATATCATATGCGACTAGTTAAAAGCATTTTTATTTTATTGCATGTGTCGCACTTGGACACACAATTTCGCCGTCATCCAACTACGTCACTGCGTGCTAACATTACCTAGCATCACACATGAGCGATTAGTGTACATAGTTAAGTATGGTCCCAGAACTTCATTAACATATCTAGGTACTGGTCCACTTATTTAAGCAAACGATTCCTAAATAACAGTAATATTGATTGGTAAAATTATAAAGTATACTTCTGGGTAAATAGTCTTCTCCAATTTTGCACTAAATTATCGTAATGTATTTTTTATATAATTTGTAAATTTGCTATATAACTTTAATATTTTTTTTTTGTTTTGTATCTAGAATTGTAAAGTCTTACCTTAATTATATTATTATTCCAATTAAGTT
>JAFELO010005281.1:0-17105 GCA_017140195.1 Eumaeus atala
TTATATTACATTAGAGCAATATATTATTTTTCAGATTATACGTATCAAAGATTTATATTACATTAGAGTAATATATTATTGTCCAGATTATACGTATCAGAGTTTTATATTACATTAGGGTAATATATTATTGTCCAGATTATACGTATCAGAGTTACCGTATCCGTATGCTCTAGAGATGATCCACCATCGGCATTTTTGATCATTCATCAACGATCAATAATTGAAACACATGATTTTTGGTCTCGTAATTAATATTTTAATATTATTTGGTTCAGCCGTTTAGAGTTATGAATAGTTTCAGAAGTAATAAATCGTATTACTTTTAAACGGGCTTGGCCCGCCACTCGTTCGCGCCGCTGCTACTCGTGCCTAGCCAGGATCGACAGCGTCAACCACTTACGAGTCACCACTTAGAGAGCTCGAGGGAAAAGCTAAAATTGATTTGTGACCCGCAACGAATTTAATAAGAAAAGAAAATAGGAGGAGTAGCAATTGATTCCAATTTCCTTCCCTTGTCAATTCAAGAGACAGTACGAGATTACAGACAAAAATAGAGGTCAACCAGATTAAGGCCAGCTGCTCTGCACCAATGAGATGTAGATAAATGATTAGTTGATATTGGCTACCCCTTATGATATATACATTGTTATTATAAGGGGGAAAACAATTATTAAATTTATTTACTGCCATTAATATTTATGACAAAATTCTTAAAAAGCACGAAATTTTTGCAGGTTGTCCACGAGGTTGCAACAGTGAACTACTCCATAAAACAAGGAATTTTATCAAGCGTTATGTTTCGCTCCACTTGCCACGTTGGCAATCATCATCTTATTGTAGTTGTGGTCTTTACCACAACTACTGCAAGATGTGGTGTGCGGTCTGTTATGGTTCGACAGCGTCGATTGAATAATCACAGACTATTATATACTAAAATTTTGCTGGTAAAGTTACCGTGACCATATAGAAACTGGGAGGTGTAATGAGCAACTTCTAAACAGTGTTTCTATAATTGGTCCTGCTCGCGAGGAAAAAATAACATAACTGTAACACTTTGGTGATGATAGCCATTCATCAATTTAGTTCTGTGTGGAGACGTCTATCAAGTTAAATAGTTTTGTAATCTTCTTTCTGTCTTCTTAAGAAATTTGGATATATATAGCCCGGCATTGAATTTATTATTGCAAAACTCGGAAAACTACTAGTGGTCATTTTTAAACAAAATAAAAAAATAATGATTTATAATTAACATAGGTACATTTATGTAATAATTTAGGTCGCATCTTTAGCGGCCCTGTCTGGTGATCCTTTATTTTTCCCCAGGACGCAATTAAGCTAAGACATTAGTTTGATTTAGCCTCTACTTCTGATCACGAATCACATTTTCTTGAACTTTCAGAAGTGCGTCACATGCGTATCCAACCAATGTACACAGCAGGATTGAGATGGAAAACAAGTCATCGAATCCAATATTCCATGAATAAAGTAACGAGCCATGTGGGGAGCCTCTAGTCAAACTTTTCTGCTGCTGCTGCTGTATAGCTGTGTCGTTTTCGAAGTAGGAATATGTCGAAAATAATCATTCGATTTGCATCCCCTGTTTTTTAAAAAAGTAGTCTTGGTCACCAGGCATTATCGAATTCATCTGATTATATGTAGAGATATTCTTGGCGTTTGACAAACCTACCTTTTTCATAACCAATATGGGGGCGTCTACTGCAGTTCGCCTGGCCGTGAAACGTTATTGTTTATTATGGAATGGTATCCCGCCTGGGATAATTACATTAACAGTCATAATTTCCAGCAATTTCATTAAGCCGGAAAGTAATGTTATGGGGCGGTATGACGTCGGTTCGTATGGGGGTTTGTTGAGCGTTCTACGAATAAGTTGTATACCACCGTAACGCCATATTTCTGGGGAGGCACCTGCAGAGATGCATCCATTAACAACAATGAAGATGGATGAACCGGCGACCATACAAGTATGTTTAATCATTGCGTTAGATATTACGTCATCGCTGGAAGATTTTTTTTACTGTCAGTAAAAGTTACTGAGTTCGCTTAAAGTGGTTAAGTTTGAAACGGATGTATAAGCAGTTTACAAGGAGTTTAGTCTAACTTCTCTGTGACCGTCCATGTTCGGTATGGCTGCCGGGGTCAGGGCTTCGTGGTTTGCTTTAGCTGTATATTCTAAACTGTTGCTGTAAGTGTTATTTATTTTAAAGTCAGAAAGAAAGGGGGTATCCGTGCACCTATTTGGCGTTAGTTCATGGTAAATTAAGCACCTGCGACCCTTAATATTCAGTCGGCTCGCGAGGGTTTTTTAATTAATTACTTTTGCCAGCAAGAGACCGGAAAAGTAACCTGACTTAGCCGTCTACAATTTATTTAATGTAGTGCAAAAGCGTCCATTTTAAACACGTAAAACAGTAATAGAAATAACATTTTTAGTATCGCAATAGTACTCAAAAATAATAAAATAGACCATGGACGATAGGTGCATGAATGTAGACAAATTATGTTGTAAAACAATTCTTGTAGTATTTACGACAAAAGTAGTGACTTGTACCGATAGACAGTTTATATTATAACATACGTCTTGAATAATATTATTAACATTATACAGTTTTTCGTCCTTAAGGAGTAAACTCCAGATTCGCCACGAACTTTTTCCGCACGCTCTTATGTGTAATGTTTTCCTGAGCCTGCATTTTGCGCCGCATTTATGTTGTTCACAATTGCATATCAGCCTTTGAGTTCCAAAATAAATTTCTCTATGACTGCGCCATTCACAGCTCTGACCAATATTTTACCTCGTACACATGAATCTTAACAATAGCTATTGCTATTCTGTTCCTACCTAATCTCGTACTAAATTTGAAACTTGCCATCTCTGAAAAATGAAAACTCTACAAACAGTTTTTTAGCTTCTGCTGTCAATCGAATTTTTACGGAATTCCGTGTTAAACAATGTTTTGTAAATATGTAATATAAATATTGAAATGAAGCAGTACCCCCTTCGTTATGAAAACCTACTGAGACTATAACGATAGAACGCCGAACGCCGGAAAAGCACAACATCACTTCCATCTTCTTCGTGGGCCGTTGGAAACTCACAAACCGCACGAAACACGATATGAAAGCTGTATCTTTGTGGTGTCTGAGGATATTTATTGTTATATTATATGTTCCATATACCTGTATTACATTTCATAAATACAAATTATATTTCTTATTTTCTCAAATTAGAAAAAAAACTTATAAATTATCTTCGTCATCTGAAGCCGACATTTTTGCGATATAAGAATTTCTTTGAAGCTTCCCCGGCACTAGTTAAAACCGGTTGTGATTTTTCATGAATATTTAGTTTTTATTACCATTTTTATTACTCTCCGATGGTTGTTAGATTTTGCGTTCTCCTTTTTTTTATGCTAGACTAGTTGTTACCCGCGACTACGTCAGCGTAGTTACGTGATTCATGATATGATTTGCATACAAACTTTCATCACCAGTTGACTACAACGGGGGTTATTAAATATATGTAATTAGGTTTCGGTAACCAATTGAAAAAAAACGGAACCCTTATAATTTCACCATGTCCGTCTGTCAATCTGCCGGTCGTCCGTCTGCCCGTCCCTCTGTCTGTCCGCCTATGCGCATGTCTCACGCGTTTTATACGGAGATTAGAGATACCGTGTATTTGAAATTTGGATAGTGTATTCCATTGACCATTAAAAAAAACCCCCCTCCAACTCTTTAACTTCTGTGTATATGAAATTTGGATAGTGTATTTCATGGACCATTAACCCCCCCCCCCCCTCCTCCAACTCCTTAACCTCTGTGTGTATGAAATTTGGGTGGTGCATTTTATGAACCATTACAAAACAACCCCCCTCCAACTCTTTAACTTCAGCGTATTTGACGTTTGGTTTGTGTATTTTTTTAATCATTACAAAACAATTTGCATTCCCATGACTGTTACGTTGATGCGTTGACCTCCTATCATCACCCCCACCCCCATGATTGGACACCGAAAAATTAATTTGATACGTATAGTCTTATTATAAACTAATCGGGAGATTGTTTAACACCTATGTGAGTGGTCCTTAGGCTGGTTGATAAAATAATCACCATGATATGCAGACATATGGACATCGAACAAAACCACTATTCACCCATCGGAAGGTGTTACAGACCCGCACGACGCGACGGCGTTCATAATTTTTCTCTTCACTCCGTTATTATCTATACTTCTAAACTTATAACAAAGCTGAGGACTTTGTTTGTTTGTTAGAATGCGCTAATCTCATAAACTGCTGGCCCGAATTGAAATTATATTTTTGTGTAAATGGACCATCCATTTATCGAGGAATACTATGAGCTGTATACTGTCACGCTCCAACTAAAACTATTAGTTTTGTGCGGGTGAAACCTCGGGGTGGTGGACGTGAAGGATGAATTACCGCAGCTATCCCATACATCTGCAATGTTTTTAGGAAGATGCAGCGCCATGCTGCATGGGAGGAGGTAGTGCCAAGCACAGTGCGTGACACTACATCCTCCCATGCAACGGAATTGGGCCGGCACGACCCGGGGAGGTACCTCTCGCTGATATAATGTCGCCGTAAAGTGACATCTTTAGTGTCGCGTTTCATGCGGTTTGTGAGTGGTGGCCCATTGCTGGGAGAGGAAGGAGGGCAACGCATCGGCATAGTAGTTTTGTGGATGTTCATTGGCGTCGGTACTCGTAAAAAGGCTCCGATTTCTCATTTGCCCCCTATTCCATAAAGAAAGTAGCACTGCGCTTGATATTATTCCATCAAAACACATCACTCATTAAAATGATGGAAAGCTTGTGTACTTTCGTAATGAAACCATTTTACGAGACAGGTTAAAAATTATATGACCACTCATATATTTTTAGTCAGATCCAGTTTGAGGTAAAATAACTTTTTTTTACACGCGAACATAACTTCTTTATGTCATTTTACGGTGACATTAAATCTTTATTGTCCATTCCATACATTTATGATTCTTCTACAATAAAAAAGATACTCCCGTGGTCTGAACACCGCCCATTCGGTTATTTTTAATTTCAACCGTCCAGATGTGACCTATAAATTTCTAACCAGATTTTATTGCTTGCACATATTGATTCGCGCCATTTTGTTTTTATAGTCTAACCTCCTTGGCATACGAGAAGGAGGGGATGGGACGACATAAAGGAGGCCAACATGAGTGGAGACAGAGACATAAGTTAACGAAGATAGAAGTAGAGATAGTTACGTTTCGTATATTAGGAAATAGATAAATAATTTAAAAAATTACTGTAGGTGTAAGAGAGAGAGAGAGGTGCGTGCACATATTTACTTTCTCTTTTCCTCCGGTGCATGGAATAAAGTTAAGTAAGTATTCAGTTTTACTACTAGTGTAGACACACGAGTATTTTTATATATTATATCTTACGGGGACACGGGAGCAACCGTAGCCATTTAATGACTATCAACACATAATATCAGCAAGGATATGTGGACGCGTGGCGCTCCTCAAATCGTATAAATTCATTCAAATAGGCTACTCACAAACTGCATGAAACAAGATCCATTATTTTGACGGTATCATGTGAGCGAGAGGTACCTGCTTCACCGGTCGTGTCAGATTCGGCGTGAGTCATTACAAAACAACAACTTTTACGCATTTTATCGCGGTTTATTAAGATAGTTAAATAATTAATAACCCACGATAAAATCCGTCAGAAACCCGTAAGTTTTAGCTTAATGAGACACATTGACCTTAACTTAAGACATCAATATGCTGTGTGAGTATAACGTAACATTAAAAACATTGTACTATTAAAAACACAACCTGAATTACAAAGAAACTCACTGTCAGTGACAAAGTCTTTGCGCGCCATTACTTCCATTAGAACTCGCTTCTAAAACGAACATGGCCAGAGCGCTGCGTCCGCGTAATGTTACAGTGATTTAGTTACCAAGTACGACTCGTCCAAATTGATTACTCGGCATCTATGCGGCGTCTTAGAAAACTGACCCCGAAATGTTAGGAGGGTGTAGACATTATTCCTGAAATATCACTTTATATTGCAGGATTTTTTTACACTACTCGGGCGGAAGTGTGGTCTAGTGCAGCTTCATTGGTTAATACATGTCGAGCGGCGGTCTAGGTGATTTTCTGGTCGATAGGGGTACAGACCCCCTCCCTTACCGCAGATGTGGAGGATGCATCCCGATACTTATTTAAGATTAGGTAAAGTAGGAGTTGTTATCTTGGTCGAGGCGGCAAGTAAAATTGGTCTTACATTATCGTGGGGGTTGAAAGTGGTGGCTGAGCTATATAGGTTAACATGACTGGGACCAATCGTCCCCCCCTGCCACCACGAGTGGGTTATACGACTCGCGCGCGGTCTGGTATCGGGTACTGGAATCATGTCCATGTATTGCAGGTATATTAGCATTGTCGTACATACGTTATGTGTCACTGTCGCCCCACTCCTGGTCGATGCTCACAGAATATCGGCGTTGAGAATATTTGTGTGATAATCTCAACTGTATGCCGAGTGGTACTCCCTTTCAGTGAGAAGTTGCATTGTTGTATATTTATTAAGTATAAAAAACAAATTTACTGTGTTATTTTAATTAACAAAATTAATTATTTTTTTTATTTTTCTCGTAGTACTTTTATTCTAGTTCTACTGTTAAATATTTGTTTTGAACCTACTTCTTTACCAAATGTAATGCTAAGTCAAGAGAAATGTCTGTTGTATGTACTATGTAATGTAATGTGGTAATGTGTGTCAGGTACAATGTAAGTTAGCAATTGAGCACCGACTTAAGATTTTTTATTCTATTCTATGACTGCACTAACATCGTCGTTCTGACTATTCGGAGGCGACCGTGTGTGCTGTTGCAATGCAAGATTAGTTCTATTAACTTATGTATGACGTGACAAAATCTTAAGTAAATAGATAACGCTAGCTGCTTGCACGAAAAACTATGATGTTATAATAACATTGGGAGTTGGCCAGTGATAGAACGCAACAAAGCGTCTGCTCCACTCCTAAGCGTATCAATTATAAAGCCAGAGTAATTACATAACCGTTATCACGTCAAGTTATATCATCCATTAATCCAAATTACAGAGGACCGGTTTTTTAATTTATTTACTTAGCATTTACAATTGTTCTTAAATTATAAACCGTGATGTACTCGTACCAATTAGCGGTGAGAGTAATGCTATTAGCACATGGCTTGTAGGAGGAACTAAGAAGCTTACTTCCTTTTTTGTCCTACATGATTAAATGTTGGTCGGCAAAAATAATGTCTCGCTTGCTCGTTATCAAGCTAAAAGTATATTGTTTTAATTGATCTTTGGTTTTTATAGTCCGAACTTTCAGAAACTAACTTAACATTAAATTTAATTAAACAACACTACCTACTGCAAGAATATAAAACCTGTCAAAAGTCTACCTGCCTAGTAATGTAGAGTAATAATATAAAATGTAGAAACAGACAGACATACATATATAAATGATTTTAAAGATAAGATATATACAGAGAGAGCCGGTATTGCAGGAAGGATTAAGAAAATAATACGGAATGACTACCAATCCACGTGTACCCGAGAAGTAGGTCTTTATAGACATACAGACGGACGGACAATAAAGTGAGCCCATAAGGATTCCGTTCCTTTTTCTTTTAAGAGGAACCCTAAAAACAACTTTCATATTTAATTTATAAGCTTTACCTCGTAAAAAGGCAATCACAACGTATTTGAATATACTTTGTTTTATTTTCATACACAAATAATAATCATTGCTAAGTAGCCTGAAGGAAGGGCCATCATAAGTAAATTCAAACAAAGCCATTTTCTATATGGTTTTATAATTGAATACATACTCCTAGTATAGTCAAGTTTGCTTTCAGTGTCGTATCTTTAGGTAATTTTGAGAAAGGAAGTTTGTTTAGATTATGTTTGACTTCCCACGGTGTAGAACTAGCGTTATATTGACTCAATTTCTCGCTGAATGTTTCAATAAACTATAAGACGAAGTATTGAGAGCTATTTTAGTAACTTTGACGGTACGTAATCTTCCAATGTATTTAACTAAGCATCCCTTGCTTCAATGTAATCATATCAATTATATTTTACTATTAACTCGCAACCCGCCCCGAAAATAGGTGGCAACCAGTTAACTAGGAATAAAAAAATGTAATTGTATAAGAAAAGATATCGACTAACTTACACAAGTGTAAAGTTTACACTTACCCTACACAAGTGTAAAGTTTACACTTACCTTACACAAGTGTAAAGTTTATACTTACCCTACACAAGTGTAAAGTTTACACTTACCTTACACAAGTGTAAAGTTTGTGTATTTAACTACCGTTTTCTATATTCTATTTATCCATGCATTTGGCCACGGGAGGGGCACGACAAGCGTTTTTCAAATATGTTATTCGAGAGGCAAACTCATTTAAACACACAAATAAACTCTTCAGCTTTATTATAAATAGATTTCCTTTTATGATAGTGGAGAAGAGGGGAAGGGCGAGTTTATATCACTAGCGCTTTAAGATAGCGTTCTATACTTGGGCCTTAAATTTGTGTAGTTTACTACAGTGTTTAGCACAAATTAATTGTCGCTCAATAATACTCAACTTAAGTCACGTGGACCGTAACTTACTAATATGAAGGCTTTGTTTGAAGTTTTATTGAAACCAAGATCTAAATGTAACTGTAGTTACATTTAACTATAAGTACATCACATACTATGATTGTAAAATGTAATTAAGTATAGATCTCCCATTCGATTTTTTAACCTCCCCCACAGGCGCCACAGGCAAGCGTGTTTACTTAGACATATTAAGTTCTTTAACCTAGCCGTATCCCGTTTTTATATTAGATAATATTGTGCACTGTTACCAATATTTGGCACCAGTTTGCACATTAAGCGACTACGCCATACGGTAGTCACCTCTGCAACCAAAAGAATGTCATATATATTATCTATTTTGAATAAAAATATGTTCATTTCACTGTTAAACAGTAACATTAAAATTCTCAGGTAGATGCTCCTGCTGGTACATCAAGATGTTTAAAATTCATGAGCAATTTTTATTGAGACGCTAAAAAAGACAAATAGTGGTCTGCTCTTCATTGGACTTTAACGAGTATTTTCCGGAATGAAAAAAATTTGTTTTTCTTTGATATTTCGCTCGTAAATTGAAAAGCTCATACATCTCACCTGCACGTTTTTCTGATTGAGTTTATGTTAATAATTGAGATATTCGATTCTATTATATACCTTATGTTTTGTAAATAAGTAGGTAAGGTGAAGATGAGTCTATTCTATGTAGGATGTCTTGTATGACACTGCACCAAATCACAGAACGTGTGGTGTACTCGATTCTGATTACGAACGTATAATAAAAATATAATTTAATTTTCTTCTATACTGTTTTCTAGACCTGGTGATCGCAAGTCAGCCGTAAAGCAGACGCACCCGGGACTTGGGCTTTTAGGCGTTGCAATTTTCTGTTGATACCATGCGGTGGCCATTTTTCTGAAAATAATTACACTAAATTCGGTAAAGTTTAGTGTGGTGATTACATGACATAATAACATTTTCTATTTATTGGTTACATAGGACCTTTACGTATAAGATATAGGGACCTAAAACGATCGACCTTTCACAATTTACGTTTTAGTAATTTTAGAGAAAAGTGGAATTATTCATTAAACGCAGGCCTTTTCATCCGCATAACCCGCGTACATTGCTACTCTTCATCGTAGCGTTATGGTACTATATAAATGTGGCCTTCCTGGATAAGTTGGCTTTCATACACCTTCAACAAATTACTACATCCTCCGTCCCGGTAGTACAAGAGATTAGCGTATCCAGATAATCAGATAATCAGAGAACATTTATTGTAGTTATTTTTATTACGAGGTGCTCCTGCATTTTAGCCGGGGCTGGCATGGCCGAGCACCTCTCGCTCACACTTCACTGCCGTAAAATGACAACTATGTTGTCGCGTTTCGTGCCGTCTATGAGTAGCCGATGGTCCATTGAAGGGTAAAAGGAAAGAAGGGCAACGCATATTCATTTCAATAATGCGCATTTCTATGTGCATTTTCCACCCTATACTATAAAAGAATAAAGCTGAAGATAGTTTTCGTTTGTTTGAACATGCTAATCTGGAACTTCAAGCCGGATTTAAAGAACTCTTTTTAGGGGTATGTTATTGAAATATTTTTGAACCCGGATCAAAAGTGGCTCCAGCGGTTTAGCCATGAAAACGTAACGTTAACGTAAACGTTCACATTAAAAGAAATGTTATGGAAGACAATGATATCTTTGAACTTGTAATTTGGGCAACAAGTAAGTATGTCTAACCTTCTGCAGCGTATCGTAGCAGAATCTCTCATACCGGCTTCCTCCTCAAATTCAAACCTCTTTTATAGGAATATTTGGCCAAATTAAGACTATACCACTGAGTGGATGGTTACGCAGTTTCGATGGCCTGCTTTTACACCACGGTCTAAATAGCCCATCCGCACTTTTCGAACCACACAAAACTCTACTTCAATCAATTTCACTGCAATATAGGAATAACAAAACATTATACGTAATATTATGTAATTGTAGTATAAAGTTTTTTTCTCTCTTATATCTGTGTGTTAAACTTATTTATAGTAATCAAAAGTCAAGTTTTAAAATTTGGCAATTGCACATACTTTATATGGACGGCTGACTGGTGTTTTCTTGAATGTCAGAGATGAAATGTCAGAGGCATATCAGTCACTTTGGAAGACTAAGCACAATATTAATTTTTATACAATTTTATATTTAATGTTTCAGTCAAGCAGTTCATTAGATTCAAAGCCGAATTCTACAGAAACAGTGACTGTTGAGGATGAAATTAAAGAAACAGACAAGAAATGTAATGATGAGATACATGAATCGTTACAACTATGCACAGATACAATACAAGATAATATTATAAACATGAAATGTCTTGAAATTCAATTCAAAAATGAAAAAACCTTGAAATGGTGGCAAGGCAAAGGCAATAAGATACATAAAAAGAACGATTACGGCTCCGAATTCAATAATAATACATTGAAATGCAATTTTTGGGTACAGTTTTCAGGTAAGATTTGAATCTTATAACATTTCTGGTTGAGCCATGTGTACACCTGCACTTGTGAGTTTAGAGTTATTTTACCCCTAGTTATTAGGTTGGCTATACAAGACTATATGTACTTTTCTCGATTTTCCCTATTAGCTAGTAGAATGGGATAGTATTTTGTAAATTTTTTTTTGTTGTCAGACAGTCCATAATTTAATAAACACATTATAGAATTTAATTATTAAAATAGAAGGATAAAAGTAAATTTAAGTCGAAATTAAATTTATTTTTTATTAAAAAACAGTAAATATCTTGAAAAGTAAGATAGCAACGTTATTAGGATAAACTGTTGACACATCCTGAAATATACTATGGTATAAGTTTAACATAAACTCATTGATATTGTGTGATAAAATTTGTCCCTGTCCTTACATTTTGTATTGGGTGGCAGCAGGTGTCATGTAATACCAACTACCAAAAGAAAAAGAACTCTGAAGGGTAAAATGAACACACTATAGGAACAAAACCCTCGGCAATCCTATCTAGGCATAAAGCTCAGCAATTTTATAGTATCAAAATGCTCTGACTGTTTGCCTGGGGGTAAACGAGCAGTCACAGTCCTTTATCTGTCTACACGTCTTTTTCCGAATAATATATAATTGTACATAATTTCAAAATACTCCATCCACACATCTTTAAAAAGGGATAGGTATTTTTCTTCACGCATTTTATATTTGGTGTTTTTATAAAGACAATTCTGTGATCGCACAGAGATCTAAATTCGATCAAAATTATAAAGGAAATCATTTGACTTCGAGTATATGCTCCACAGTGTCATAAATTGTGTACTGCAGAAGTTTTAACACTGTGTGTATACCATCGTGCGGGTAACGTTTCGTTTCATTTCATTAAAAAATTAAATCGAATGCATATTATATAAAAATATTAGCGTGTTGCCCTTCTTCTACATGTAAACTATAAGTATAAATGTGCCAAATTGCATGCTCCATACGCGCAATTTTCATAAAAGGGAGTATAGAGAGGTTTTTATTTTGATGAGTGAAACAAAGGCATCATCAATATACATAGACAAAGCCTCGCTTTATACTTTAAACTTTGCTTTAAACAACTTGATTTCCATTGAACATTGGGTGGTAACATTACAATGTGGTCGAGTCCTCGTAGTAGGTTTAATCAGCCTGTGTCTGTAACCATCTTAACTTTAGTGACTACAACACTAACGTTAAGATGGATACAAATGAGTAAATACATACGAAGGAATGGGGTGTGTGTGTGTGTGTGTGTGTGAGTGTGTGTGTGTGTGTGTGTGTGTGTGTGTGTGTGTGTGTGTGTGTGTGTGTGTGTGTGTGTGTGTGTGTGCGCGGGCGTGAGTTATGTTTTATTTTATGTAAGTAGCGTTCGTGTATGATACGTGAAATTGTGTGTGTGTGGGTGTTAACAAACTGCTCAAGTATTACAACAATTACTACTTATAATTAATCATTAAATTTCCAGTCGCATAGTAATTAGGCGTGCTTAACCAACTACACATTTACAGTCATGGTGATTTAACCTGTAAATATATATCCTCTTATATAATATAATTTAACCTGTAAATATATATCCTCTTATATAATATAATTTAACCTGTAAATATATATCCTCTTATATAATATAATTTAACCTGTAAATATATATCCTCTTATATAATACCGACTGTACTCTAAACATGGACAACGATGTTACAGAATGTACCACAACGATGTTACAGAATGTACCACAACGATGTTACAGAATGTACCACAACGATGTTACAGAATGTACCACAACGATGTTACAGAATGTACCACAACAATGTTACAGAATGTACCACAACGATGTTACAGAATGTACCACAACGATGTTACAGAATGTACCACAACGATGTTACAGAATGTACCACAACGATGTTACAGAATGTACCACAAATGTAAAAAAGTTTTGACAGTTAAAGATCTGTGGAGTTTCAAGATTGCAAAGGCAATATACAGGCTGTCCTAAGGTCAACGTCTGACCGAAAACCAGAGCTAGGCTAAGTCATGTTGGTACTTATAAAAATTAAAAAAAATCTACCTCATACAGTTTTAATATAGCAACGATCTTTTTAAAAATTGACACCCTGTGATGAGTTTACGACTACTGTGGCTAGTGGCCAACTCCTTTCTTATTTTTTGTGTTTAATATTCTTAGGTAATGGTCCTATAAATTCCAATTTATATTTTGCACACAACTTCCTTGGAATTGTGGAAAATATTCGTTTTATGCCCAACCAGTACCTGAAAATGATTTCATCACTCAATTTTAACGGTCTGTCCCGAAACATTCTTTTTTTTAATTTTTATATGAAACCACATAACTTAACCTAGCTCGGGTTTTCGGTTGGACGTTGAGTTGACTTTTGAGACAGCCTGTATAACTAGTGCATGCTGAGTAATTTGCAGTGTAACTAGAAAATTTTGGTAGGGAATATATACGCCTTAAAATACATTATTTATAAAAGGCACCTCCATCCTCTTTCCACTTACAAGTTTTTAGTTTTATCAGCGCGGCCCCACGCCGGAATACAATAAGTCATTACTGCGCTAAGGCAGTGTATATTTGTTGTAGGAGGATCGTGTTGCCAATGTGACGTAAGGTTTTAAATATCCTCACAAGTTTTCTTATTCTGCCATTAATATACTCCAGGTGTTAGTGCCAAGTATAACACTAGTCGATTATTACTCAGAAGTAATTAACTGAGGACACCCTTTCCAGTGCAATTCATTGGCATATTCTGTTAAACTGAGGATTACAACAGTAAATTTTAAGATCTAGTCCTTGATGTATTTGAATTCTTAGTTTTTGTGAAACATATGTACTGAGATTTATTTGTGTTCAGTGTAAGGAGGTTTGATTTTAACAAGTGCTTTATATTGTTGTTGGCGGTCCTCTGATGGCGGTACTGAACACCGATTCTCGTGTCTCACCTGTAGAAAAGACTACTGTGTCATCTACATATAAAATAATACGTCCACATTGAATAGACATATTGTTTAAGTCGTTTAGATGAGAGACAGGGTCGGACCCAGCACGCTTCCTAATGGGACACCACAAAATCGCTTATAATCTTTTTTTATTTTTTAGACGATGCCTATTTTGACGACCCTGATACAAGGAATAGTTTCATCAAAATAGTGTTTATGATACTACTGTTCATGCTCCTAGCAACTACGTTGTACATTATGACGGTGTTTAATATGTAAGTACGCTTTGTCTTTACAAACAGGTCCAACAAGAAATGGACTCACGCGTCTCTGTGCCGGCAGGAGGACATTTTTTTAAATAATATTGGGGGGGGGGGCAAGCGATCAGTGCGCATGAACATCCGCATAATTGATATGCCAATGTGTTTCCCTCCTTTCCTTAATGGGCCACGGGCTTCTCATAAAGCGTACGAAACGCAACATCATACTTATTACTTTACGCCGGTATCGCGTGAGCGAGAGGTATCACCTCGTGCCGGCCCACTTCCGCTGCAATGTAGCATGGAACAACCTCTTATATTTACTAGCGTGACCATTTAACAAAATTAACAAATCTTTTTTATTTGTCTTGTATGTCATGAACTATGGATATAGTTTGTAATGACTCCTGTCTGTGATATAAATAATTATAAGTCACTTTTAGGATTTTCCACTTTATTTCATAGGAGCTCTGTAATAAACAATCACAGCCCTATCGTATTTAAGTTTCTTTCATCAAACTTTTACGCACTTGATTAGGCTTGTACTTGTTGTAACAAGTGCTTGAGTTGTCACACATTGAAGGTCTGAAGGCAAAAATATTAGTGTCGTCCTAGCCGAATTTCGACCACGGTAGCCGTCTTTATAGAGGTGAGGCGAGGAGACGATAACTGCGCAGGGCACATAACAGTGCAAGAGTGTGTGCACAGATATAAGCATACAGTTTCGTCATTCCCCTGTTCCGATGGGACGGCAGTCCGACACGACCGGAGAGAAATCAGGCACAGGTCCGACGGCTCAACGGTGGTGTACCACCGCCAAGTTCTTGACTTAGGGCGGTCATAATTTTTTTTTAAATCCCATTTACACTTTGGCTCGACCCAGGACTCGAACGCAGGACCTTACATCTGAAAGTACGTACATTCAGATGTAAGGTGACCGTGCCTCGGAGAGCAAGTTGAGCCGTCGTTCTTGCGCGTGACTTGTGACTTCACTCCGGTCGTGTCGGATTGCCCGTCCCAACAGAATAAGGGAATCACGGAATAGGTAGTCACTTATGCCTGCGCACACACTTGTACACTATCATGTGTCCTGCGCAATTGATAGTCTCCATACAGATGGTCATGGGAAAAATATAAAGAAATATCGCAACCCCACCAAAATTCATCGGGCTCGTTTCATGGGTTTTAGCAAGATTATTATTTTTGCAAGTGCAGTGCCATGCTACACTACAGCCAAATTGGTCTGGCAAGACTGGTGTGGTCCCCTCGCTCTCGCGAACGCAACATCGAAGTTATTACACGATGTAATAACTTCGATGTTGCGTTTCGTGCGGTTTGTGAGGTGGACAATAATCCGACATTTGCAGGAAATGGCAACGCATGGGTATAGTAATTATATGGATATTTATAGACGTGAGTGAGCTCCTAATGCTAGTTTCCTTCTATAACATTAAAAATAAATTAGGTCCGACATATAGTTCTATCGATATTTCCTTTTCAGACCGGAGCTGAAACATACCTATCAAAGGGCACACAACTGGTTCGTAGTCGGTTCCGTGTAAGTATCATAATTGTTATTTTCACATCATCGTTTGCCCGGGACTAGATTTTTTATATAGGATAAGGGGAAAACTAGCAGGTGGTTGGCCACCATATCTCTTAAACTTCACCCACCAGACGATGAAGGGGATACGGGTATGTCTCTCTCTCCATTCCATTACGTCAGCGCCGAAGCCATTTTCGCTACCGTCTCAGCTTACTGCAATCCCATAAAACTGTATTTTGCTTCTTTTTGCTTCCACAGCATAAGTTAAGGTGTCCACAAAAAAAATCTTATGCTACCAAATCAATTTTGTTGTAACCATTTTCTTTTTAAACTTTTCATTCGGTTGCACAAAGGTTAGTGAGGGCGACATTCTTTTTATTACTTTCAAAGCGAATATCTCACAAAGTGTTGGCATAATCAAAACACTCCTAAAATTCCATACCATTTATAAAGACCTACATAGTGACACCCCACACGGTTCAATACGGCATTTCTATATTATTATAGGGGACAAACGAGCAATCAGTCCCTCTTGACGTCTACCGGTGCCCATAAATATCTTCATTATTATCATGCAGATGCGTTTTCATCTGCCTCTCCGCATCCTCTCCTGCAATAGACGATTTCGTCAAGTCCATCAACGTCTGTTACAGACGTTTGTACTTGGAGATTATGTGTACCGTCTGTTGGTAATTTTATGATAAAATGTTGTAGTATGGTTCTGAAAAATAAAATTATTAGCGCTTACTCATATCCTTCTTGTACCAGCCCAGTGCGGCAAGTGGCATAAGAATACGGCTGTTGTATACTAGCCCCGTTGAAATATTTATTTCATCTAGGAAAATTGACGTCCCGTCAGAACATGTGCATGAGAGAACAGAGAGTGCACTTGTGTCTGTACGGACAGAAACACTTGTGAACTATCCTGCGCAGACGGTTCATGTCTATTTCTTTTATGAGATAGCGGGCAAACGAGCAGCTAGATAGTGACTAGATTTATAGGGATTTACTTTGGTATATTTTTCACACCTGTGGTTACATTATCAAAGTTTTCACATTCAATTCTAACGTGCTCTAAACTAACGTAACTCGAAAATGATATATATCCTGTGTTCATTACATATATCATAGTATTCCAATT
>JAFELO010005341.1:0-16778 GCA_017140195.1 Eumaeus atala
TTATGAGGTTCGCCTCGATGCCCGTAACCCCCCACAGTTTCTGTGGAGAAGATCAGCAGTGAAAGGATACGTGGCCGTATTTGTATGTTTATCAACCAAATCAGCTCATTTAGACGTAGTATCAGACCTCAGCAGCCTTAGTTTTCCCGCAGCGTTTCGTCGGTTTTGTGCCCGAGAGGCTAATTTAAATGCTCACCGATTATTGGCAAGGGAGTACAAAGAGACTTTGGCAACTATAGAGAGAAATTTAGATTATATCGGATAGAGGCATGCCTTAACCCGTGAATTTTACTGGCACTAACAGAGGATCCAGATAATGATTGTCTGACTCCGGGTCATTCTCTTATGTGGACCTCTACTGACTCGGCCACAGAGGCCTCATTAGGATCATAATCATTTGAACTTCAACATAAGGTGGTACATAGTCCAGACTAGGAATGAAAACTTCTGGAAAATATGGTCTTCAGAATACCTCCAGTAACTTCAAGTGCGGTGTAAATGGCAGAGTCCTTCGCAAGGAACATGGAAGTTGAAGGCACTGTTCTATGACAATGGGCTCCAGGACGGATAGTCCAGGTCCAAGTAAGCGAAATAAATTATCCAACTTTATACTAACGATGATTTTAATGTACCTGTGTAATTTCGCCCTGTGAGGGCGAAATTGTAAGTAAAGATACTTACAATTTCGCCCTCACAGGGCGGCTACAACGTTTCACATTTCAACTCAAGCCAAAGCCTAGGTTAATTTAGGAAGAGGTAGTGCCATGCATGGTGTATGACACTACATCCTCCTATGCGACGGGATTGGGCCGGCACGACCTGGGAGGTACCTCTCGTTCACATAATACCGCCCTAATGTGACATCTTCAGTGTCGCGTTTCACGCGGTTTGTGAGTAGGCGGTGACCCATTGAGGAGGGAGGAGACCAACGCGTCGGCTTAGTAGTTATGTGGATATTCCTGGGCGTCGGTAGTCGTAAAAGGCTCCGATTGCTCGTTTGCCGTCGTATTCTATAAAAAAAAACTTTGATAAACAATTCGACATCAACTTCATTATCGATGTGTGGAGCTTAGTTATTTACTATAAGGTGACGACGTATGGGAATGGATTATTACATTTTAAAGAATACGTAAACCATACGAGTATACAAAACACGTCCGAGATTTCACCACAGCGTATTCGTACAACAGCACAATTACAGCATGAGCTATCGAAACTTGATCATTTTATAATAATCCGATATCGGATTATTACAATTTAACAACTTTTGAAGACAGAAGAGAGAATTAAAGGTTTTGGGCTATATTGCTAATTCGCTATTCGGAGTTCTCGATGTCAATTTTTTATTGCGGTGCGAAAGGGATATCGATACGATTTCATTTAATACTGCGAGGTTTACTGAAAAAAAAAACAGAACAAATTATTGAGGCGCAATCTAATATCTTGCACATAAATGAAGAAATAATTTAGTATGGTACAATCACATTTACTGAATGTCACTACTATGTTGTACAGAGTACAATCTGACTACGAACACAAGTTAAATACTATATCAGCAATTTTGTCTGCGCAGATTTTAACATCCAGCCTGAGACGTATTCAAGATGAGCAGATCAATACAATAATAGATTTATCTCACGGCCACTTGAACGCTTGTTTAATACTCTTAGCAAAACTATAAGAACAGATGCATATTTTATCCAGTCAATTACGAGGTGATTTAACCTTACCAATAAGTGAAGAAAATATACAGGCATTACTTAAGGTTGTGTAAATAAGCTCCAGTGTCGGAGGATCCTACTTAGTCATAGAGATAAAGATACCTTTAATTGCGAAGGAATCGTTCGAGTTAGACAAAATATACAGTATTCCCTGGAATGTTTGCATTGTAGAAACTATAATTCCATGCATAAAATTTAATTTACATAATGAGTTTTTAATTATTTTATTTGAAGAAGCTATGCATTTTTGCATACATTTAACATGAAGAAAAGTTTTACGTGCTTTAGATAAACCAATTTACGAACAACAAGTTAGTAATACACTTTGTAACCTGACTACAAACAATAAAACATTATGTGTTACAAGGTCAAGCATGTGCGAAGAGCGGTGGATCAAGTTACGTGCTAATAACATGTGCTTATTTTCTTTCTGTGATTTCTGCCTGGTGCCGATTTTCTGCTCAGAGACAATGGAACTGATAACTTTAAAGGAAGACGGACTCATGGATATAGGTCAGGGATGCATACTGAAGAGTTTTTTATTACAATTTACAGACATTCAAATTATCTAACAAAATTACGAACGCAATCAACTATACCTTTTTTTTCTGTTGACGCGGGAAAACGCATTTACGCGCCTTCAATGACCTGTGTGTGCTGTCCAGTGGTGTGTGGGATTCACGGCACATGTTAGTGTTGGATACCCACAAAAAGCACCGCGAGTGCCATCTGTGCCGGCGTTGGTGAGGAGCCCCGGAACAACAAATCATCAGGGGACCTCGACAGCTAGTCAGCCCCCTCAGGGACCAACTCCAACTCAACGGATGGGGTTGCCCCGCACTACAGGACAGCCCCACCGACTTTGGGACAGTGCAATGGAGTGAGGTTTACACCCTCACTCTTTTCCCCGTGCGCAAAAGCGCCTCCTCCTCCTTCTCTTTGGTCACCTATTCTTATAAGAGGGGTACCAAGAGCGCTCCCTCCTCCTGATTTTTAGCGCCCCCTTCCTATAATAGGTGTGCATAGATCCCCCTTCAAACAATTGGCTTCGCCTGGGTTCACCCCAGGCTACTAAGCTCCACCGCTACGAATAGGCTGGAACGATGTTGGGTTAGCAAATATACCTAGGGTAGTCTATCTTGACCAGAGTTTTCTACCTTCAATCGTATTTTGAATTCGACATTACCTGATTCTTTTATACCAGATAAACATAATGTTAGATGGATTCAAATGGGAACACAAGTAGAGAAAATTAAAGAACAATCAGATTTGGTTTACTCGCTCATCAGCGTACACGACGTATGTTTACGGTGTACACCGGAATTGGCTGGGACTACCCCGGTGATACTGCAGTCCGTGTGAAATAAGTGAATAATTTGTACATAGTATAAACCTATTGTGCATAGATCTTACCTTAACAATACGTAAAGAATTAGATAGAATAGCTCTTTCGCCCTTTGTCTGGGTCCCAAGATCTACAAAGTACAGCATTTCATCATAATTTACTTGATTAAGTCTGCATCAGCTATACATTACATTTGCTAAAGTAATAAATCAGTGTTCAAACATCACTCGCTGAGTTCGGTTATTTCGCACCGCTGTTCTCCTATAATGGAACACATGGTTCCTTCTTATATATTCTATATACACACAATACAGAAATTGCTATTACTTTCCTGCATTGGAATACACAGTTCCTTCTAACATATTAGGTATACACACACTACAAAGTCCACTAGATCGCGGCCTAAGTCCCCAACATAGTTTGGGCTCCATAAAGTGTATGCAGTATAAAATAACAGGCTTGGGTAATTTATACTAGGGTCACAGATTGCAACCGTAATGGGGTCGCAAGTCTCAACTCCTGTCCTAAAAACCGGCAAATTCAGGGAGCAGTTGGACGTTGGTAAAGTTACTATTTCCTACCACTAAATACGTGCCTATTTTATATGTTCATTGCTCTCCGGTCGTGTCGGAGTTGCTGTCTCATCGGAATAGTCGAATAAGAGAAAAGTGAGTGCACTTGTGCCTGAGCAAATACTGGCACACTATAATATGTTCTGCGCAGATGGCTCTTCTCAATGGAGATAGCCGTTTGAAATGAAATACCGCTACATTATTATTGCTTTATACATATTAGGTCCTTACATATGAAATGGCGTTTTTCGTACTGGCCAATGAAATCGCGAATTTCTCCTCTTTGGTAAGGAATTCCAAATTCAAATTTGTACAGTTATTTACTCGATGTTTTTGTGCTTCGATGACCGTCATTCATTTTTCTATTTGCGTCACTCATTTTACAAAATAGAAAACTTAATATATCGCATTATTTACGAGTTCACACTTCGAGTCAGTTCCGCCGTGGCACTAGTGCTGCGGAATGAACTCGAAGGTTGAATGATGTGTATGGCAGTCGTGTTGCAAAAGAAAACACAGTTTTTGTTTCCAACGTTTTCGTTCTGGAAATTTCGAAGTTGATAAAGAAGAGTTGAATGCTATTGTGGAAGCGGGTCCATCGCAAACCACGTCTGAGTTAGCTGCAGGCTGCGATGTTAGTGATAAAACTGTTTTAATTCACTTAAAGCAAATTGGGAAGATTAAAAAGCTTGAAAGGTGGGTACCTCACGAATTAACTGAAGCGAACCGGCAAACGCGCGTTACTAAACCGGCACAATGAAGGTATTTTAAATAGAATAATTATTCTATTTAAAATACCTGTGATGAAAAATGGATTATTTACGATAATCGGAAGCGTTCAGCGCAATGGTTGCTCAGTCAGCCACATCCCCCAAGCGAAAATTAACCACAAAAAAGTTACGTGTAAGCGTTTGGTGGACTAGTGTCGGTATTGTTCATTACATTTTCCTCAAATCTGGCCAGACTATTGTCAGCAACTGCAAACCATGATGGAAAAGCTAGCGGCTAAACAACCTAGGCTGGTCATTCGCTCCACGACAACGCTAGACCACACACAGCGCAACAGACGGCTAACAAATTAGAAGAGCTTCAATTGCAAAATCTAAGACACCTACAGAGTACGGAGGATGTCTTAGATTTTACATCTTGGATATTGGACCTTGCTCCAACAGATTACCATTTTTCTTGAAATTTTATTTATTATAATTTTCGGATAACTTCTTGCAATTCAACTCCGATGGGGCAGTTCAAACTGCCTTCAAAGATTTTATTGATTCCCGTGCGACTGGTTTTTTTTTTAGTAAGGGGATCAATGAACTAGCTATGAGATGGCAAAAGTGCATAGAAAGCAATGATTCATACTTTGATTAATTAAATATGTTATACTAAAATATATTCGGCTTTTTGTCCCTCCCATACAAAACGCCAATTTCATATATAAGGACCTAATATATAGGTACCTACCTAATCCATAATCCTCGGTCTATCTTTAGTTAGTTGTTTTTACAAGGAAGCAAAATAATAGCAGTCGTTAGTCTATCGCTTTTGCTTTATATTTTTTCAGCGTAACAAAACTCATTATCATGATGACAACATAGTCATGTTATGTAGGTGCCTATACTTATTTCATGCTCCTATGTGATGTATAATTATTTCTATTGGTAAGCAAGGGTATAAAAATAATACAAGATTAGGAACTCATTTTCTCTAACCTGCTAAGTGGGTAGCACCAGTAAACACCCTACCCACATTTTATAACAAGTTATCGAAGGAACGCGTCCCTTGATCGTGGGCGAGAGCTCAGAAAATTGTTCATACAATATAGAAATAATTCGGGTTGAAGCATTAAATGGCATTTCTTTTCAGCAAATTTTAACTAAAAGTAAAACTCACTTAGACAGTATTCACCTGGATACATATAGGTAAGTAACTACGTATTTTTTTATTGTCATGCTTGCTTGGCGTTACGTGATCTGATTGTTTGTGCTTATGACAAATATCACGTTTAGCTACGTAATCATGATAATATTGAATTTTTGAGGTAAAAAAGCGTGACGAGAGCCTTGGTAAGAGGTATTATATGGTCGATCGAGGCGAACGAAATTTGAGAGGAGGGGACTGCATTAGGGGCAGGAGAGAGAGAGGGTGCGAGTTCCTACACATTTCTCCTTCTCTCATAGATTTTCTAACTATTTGATCATAGACCTCAAATTTTGTAACATTCTTTTTTATTTTTTTCACGAGGAAAACATAAAAATCGGTTCAGTAGTTTGTATGATATGGAACTTGCAACTATACTGACTTGCCTTCGAATTCTTTTTACCATTACTATTACCGACGCCCATAGACATCCGCATTATTGTCGTCATGCGAATGCGTTGCCCTCCTTTTCTCCTCCCCTGCAATGGATCAGCGGCTACTCACAAACCGCACGAAACTATTAGCTATTAACGCTAGAAGCTATTACTTAATACGCTATCACTTGAGACCGGTCCTTGGGGCCCAATTTGGTTACAATGCATTATTGCACTACCTACATCAGCATATGGACATAAAAATATTACCGCGTAGGGCACTTATTGCAGTCACGGAATATTTCCAGAATTTATAAAATTTTACAGGTACCCGTTTAAAATATCCATACATTGTGTGCCAATCTTTTAAACGGTGTAAATAAGGCGCCGTCATGTGAACAGATCAATTGGCGGCTGGCGCCCATGTTCTATTTCTTCACTGTTTTTATACGACATAAAATAGACCTAGTGCGAACAGGGCTTTAGGCAATTAGGTACCGGAATATGCTACGTATAATAAATCGTCACTTTTCTAATAATTATTTGAGACTTTCACGTTTGTGACACATTTTGTAGTTATCCAACGCGATACTTAAAATACTTATTACAAGGTACTGGCAAAGTTTTTGTAAATACCTTGCTCGACGTTTCGACCAGGTTTCAACAGCCACCACGGGTCACGAGCCCAGTGACGTGAAGGCCAAAACTTTTAATTCTACAGAATTAAAATCTTACAAGATTGTTTGTAGGTGAAATTACTTTAGTAGTAGAACGGAGTAGAGACAAATCTTCCTATAACCACACTATTTACTTGCAGAAGTTACACTACTCAATAGTTCAACTTACCATGAACTTTATCATCTAGAAATGTCGGAAGGCAATAAGCGGTCTTCAAGGGCGCCGCACACCACCAGCCTCGTGGAAAATAAAAGGTTACCAAAACAAAATACACTGAATAATTTTAAAACGATAATTTATTGATTTAACCGCAAATATATTAATTTATATACAACAGGGGCATAAACAATATGCAAACGGAGAGCTAGTTACAAATATATCAATCATATCTCTCGGAACTCAGCAATCCAGTATTTGCTCTGTAAATAAACACCGTTGATTTGTAATATAATATCAGATACAAGTTGTATCGCCAAGCTAAACTACAAATCAAGGTAATCTAAACCAATACATAGCTCGCAAAATTCACTACACAGTATGCATACAAACTCACTATTATAACACCTAAAACGCCAACATATTAAAAATACTGAACTTTTAGAACACCAAACAGTACCAAATTGCTTTTAGTATCTACTTAAATCTAATATTATGTACATTATTAAACTAAAGTCAGGACAATCGACTGCTCATTATAACTTAAGTATATATACGTGCCAGAGTTAACAGTGTGCAAGTAGCAGCTAAGTACTTGTATAAATTTTCTGCAAGTATTCTATATAACTGTAAGTCAACTGTTTTAAAAGCACAGTCTGCTCTCAGTCACAGACTGTTTGCAAGTGATTGAACTGAATAAAAAAATACCAAAGAAATACAAGAGACATACCAGACTTATTTCCACGTAGCACATAGAAGGCAGACGTAAGTAAAGACAAAATTGTGTATATATTTTATGTAGATCTACAATAAGAAACGTTTAAAGTTAATTTCAAGGAAAGATGCGCACGTGAACGCGGGTAACATAAAATATGCTACGTCTTAACATTTGTATATAAACAACAAGGCACGATTCGTAAGGCAAAATAAATGTCGCGGTTCGCCAAGCTTTGGCGTCTTCGGCCAGCGGTGCCGCCATAAAGCGGCTGGTGTGAGTAGAATATGGGCTGTGTAAAATGTCTACATTTTACATATTCTACTCACCAAACGAACGCGCGTTTGGTCTACCAAACGAACGCGCCTTTTAAATTACATAGTCAATATACTAGTGACGTCACAACGCCGCATTAGGCCGCTTTACGACGGCATCGCTATTCAAGAGAAACCAAGCTCAAGTGCTCAGTTTTTGAGTATACTTCTGGAAGTTTGGTAAACAAATGCTTGAGGCAGTGCGTTTCGAGCATTATAATGAGCATCCTGACATCACCCGAGCAGCGAGTGCCGAACTATTACTAAACAGTACCGTACCGGACAGTATTAAGATGTAACGTACTGCATCACTTAACACTTAAGCGTATAATTGTGTGTATTCATTTTGTGGGATATACTCGTATAAATTAAATACAACCCTAAATCCGTAGGAATACTATTAGGACTTATTTCAGTCGTTTAATGTTACTGTAATTATTATACAAAAACAAGTCAACACATAAAAATCAACAATGGAAATAAGAATTTATTGAACTCTTTCAATGCAGAATAAACATACAAACGTAAAATAGCTACTATTAATCCGTACTGAGGAACGTGAAGTTTATTTGAACGTAAGTCATAGTGTAAGCGCACGTGTTACGTACGTCACGTGAGACCGAGCTGGACCGTGATGGATAAATCTCTTCCCTATACGATATTAAGAATGTAATCTCACAATAGGGTTGTACGCAAGTGGTTGCGCTCGGGGCCGCCTCACGAGTCGGCCGGCACCTCCCACTCGGCCAGGCCACGGTCCACGAGCTCCCTGTTCAGGAATATTACTTGCTGAAAAAAAATAAAATATATTTTTATACCAACGCGAAAAGGTCATGATACGTTAAGTCACAAAAGCGTGTTCATGAATTAAACAGTTCAACACGTAAGTGTAATTAACAGAATCCACAAGTTTGTACGACTGTAAAAATGAGATCATAGCTCGTGAAGTTTTGGCCTTTCCTGTTATATAGCATAATAACAGGGAATAGCTTCTTCTTCTTTTTCTCTTTTTTCGCAATATCATAAAGCAAGCATACACTTGGTTTTTTAAATATGAAAACATATAATTGGTGATTGTTTATTTTAAATAATAGTAATATTGATGTAAATCACTGTGTGTTTTCTTAATAAATTGAAATAAAATAAAAACTGAACAATCGGACGGTGCACGTAATGGCAAGTCTGCCGCACAGGGGATACATAGGCGTAATGTCCTGAAGCGAGACCCCCCCCCCCTCAGGACATTACACCTTTCACTAATCGCATGAAACGCGACGGCAGATGATTATTCCACACCCGAGTTATATGAGCGAGAGAGCACTCCGTAGCCGCGCACCAATTCAGATACATCACCTTGATCTCCGAATGGTGCATCGAATTATACTGCAAAAACTTGACATAGGAATAACTTGATAACAGAAATTTTTCGATCCTAAATAAATATAAATTAAAGATATTTAAGTGATACTTAATGTATTACGAGCAAAGTAATAGACAATAGGTAAATGATAAAAGGTGAGTTTATTAGTAATAATAATAAGCGTAGGTCGCATTTGGGAAGAGCGGATGTTCTAATGGGGGGCCTATGTACAGAAAAGTTTTATGTAAGCATTTGTATGCAAATCCATGAGTGGGTAACAGTGCGGAATACTGCAGTCAGGTGGTTTCGTCTGTTATAGGCGGTTGCGGGCACCATTAACTCACTTGTTTCTTTGCGCTCCTCAGGTTCGCTCACACCGTCGCCGTTTGTGCAGAAGCCCACTCCTGTTTAGTACACAGTTTGGAAATGTTTAATTTAAAAGTAAAAGAGTAGGTGCAGACCTGCGGATTGATGGTGAGGTAGAGGTGCACCAGCGGGCGCGCCAGCTCGTCGTAGCCGGCCACCTGCGCGTGCAGCAGCTGCCCCGCCGTCAGCCCCGCCATGATGCGCAGCGCCTCGCCGCTCCACTCCGCCTCTGTGTAGTGCAACAGGCATGTTACAACCTCGCCCAACACTCCCAAGTGTTTTCAGTACCGGTGGCCGTTAAGTCAACTAACATCATTGAAAAACCACATGACGTTTTATCGGCTTTTCTAACATTGACAAGAAATAAACAATTAGTGGCGGTTGATTTAATTTAAAAACGGTCAATGACACGTCTAGTCTGCAGCATTGCCGGCCCCGCGCCCTCGACCGCTTACAACATAAGGCCGTTAGGCTCAAAGAAAAAATGTTTATTTTCGTCAACCTGGCGGTCTTCGATCTTGAATTGTTTATTATTTTAGATTAACACTATGCCATTGCCAATAGTAACACCAATTTCAAATAATTTAGCTGAAATCAATGCTAGATGTGGTCACTGGGACTAGGCATAAACATTGATGCCCATTAATATATCAATTAGTAATAGCATGCCTACAGTACTTTCGATGGCATCGCTGTAGAAAGGTAGGGTCAAAAATTGACAACTGACCAGTAAATCAGTAAACATCATCGTTAGTTAGCTTTAAAAGTTAGCAAAAAAATGCAACTACACGGGCGAATAGCGGATTCTGATAATATTCAATAATAAAATGTATATTTTACTGCTACCAAGTCATTGATTAGCTATGTGTATTAAAATTTTCTCAGGTTTGTAGTTGTTATTCATATCGAGAGTAAAGCTGAAATACCAAACACAAATGAAAGCAAAATGTGATTGCAATGATATTTACTAACATATCAATACATATCTTTAAATATTTCGGCTCATGTCCAATATTTAAAAGAGAATGTAGCACTCTTTTTTGTTTTATTCATGCACTATCTTTCTTTTACGGATTATCATAACATAAAACTAAACCATACTCTACATTTTTCTTCTATATTCTATGACCGAATTAAGAATGAAAGCACTGAGGTGACTTTTTGAACACTTATACTGGCTTTTAGCGGAAGGTTAATGAACTATATGAGAGCTATAAACATTCAATATTAAACGAAAAAAACATTTATAAATTAGTAGAGAAATATTAAAATTATAAAAGAAATAAATAGATTTTTTAGTAAGCACAATAGAAGTGTGAGCAAAGAGCAAGTAAGTGGTAAATAGAATGATTCTTGTAATTAATATGAAATAAAAGTAAAGGAAATGATTAAATTAAGCAGGAAGCATGTATAGAATCAATAAAAATAACCATTATTTGCTGGTTTCACAAAAGCTAATAGGGCTTCCGTCGCCTGGAAAGGAAGTGTCATGAAGTCTGATCGAATCTGCCTCAGCTGGTCATTATCAACAGTCAAATATCCACCAAAGTCAACCAGCTTCACAACAGACGTGTCATTCTCTTCTGACGTGGAAATGACCTGCGCACGATACCAGTTGTTTTCAGTCGGCGCAGCACAGATTGAGCCCTCTGGAACAAAAATTTTAAAATTGAATTGACATCTGACACATTATAGACCGTGGAATTTAATAGTAACAAGAGGAAAGAACCGTGTACCTAATAAATGTTACTGATTTTTTTTTAGGCATACCTTGATAAATGTTAACATAATCATAATTTATTGACATACATTTTAACAAGAGGAAGTTATTAACTCTTAATTGCCATGCCAATAAAAATAAATGTAACTTGAGTTTTAGTAGCTATAAGGTTTGCAATTTCATCTTTACAAGACTGAAGAACTTCCTGTAGCTTTTTTTTATTTTAATGCAAGCTGCCAACATACCACCCACAATCAACATGGGATAAACCTGTACCAGAAGGTTCTGTACAAATATTTCCAATTTAATTAATTTGTCCATATCATTTAAATATTATGTTGGGTAATATTTTTTTATCTTAAAATTCAAAGTAAAAAAGAAATAAGTGAAAGTTTTATTAATTTATTTTTCAACTGATATTTACCATTCCAACAACACCAAAACATATTTAGCTCTACTAAGTTATCACACATATCCTTAGTAATTTAATACTATTTACCTTTGATTGGATGTGGTAGGGAAGGTACATCTGAATTTTGGTAAGTAGCTGCCATAAGACGATGCAAGGCATGAAGTGAAGGGAAGGTTGGGTGGAGTGGCTGCTGCAGGAAGAAGTGTCCCGCACTCACCAAACATGTCATAATTGTGTCATTGTTTACTGATTCCACAAGCTGCAACTAATATATTAAGCATAAATGTTCATATACATAAATACATCAGGATATTCATTAAAAAATGTTAAAATTTCTCATATTTTTTAAAGTGTTTGAACAAGTGTCATCATCATCATCATGTAAGAAAATGTAATACTTAAGCCTACATTTATTTCATAGTACTTTTTTATCAGTAATTGAAAACATGAAATATGGAAAAGCCATCTCCTTTGGCATGCTAACTAAACTATGCTACATATTTGATGTTTTGAATCACTGATAAAAAAGGACAATGCAAGGAAATCCAAGTTTGTATAACGCCTAGGACTGGTCTTGTACTAGTCACGAAATGAAAAAAATTAATTATACACAGTTCCGATGGTTGAAACCTATGAATTTATCTAATTTTCGGATTACATACATTTTGACATTAATCGAGAGGCGTCATCTTGATGTTGCATTGGCAATCTATGGTAATGCTAATGTAATATATATTATTGTTTTGTGTACATGATATAAGTTAGACATACTGACTTATTTTATTAAAATGAATGTATTTTCTATATCAAGCATTTTCTCATTTCATAAAGCTTGTTACTGCTACTCTTAATCAACAGATAAGACTGAATTTATTAAGTTTTTTTTTAACATCCAATTTGTTAGTATTTGCTGGTCAAATAGGACATTTCTAAAATTAAAAATATAACATTACTTGTAAAAATTCCGGCACTAGTGGAGCCAGTCTCTGATATAATTCGGCACTTATTTCTTGTGTGGTAAAATTGGGAAACCTTTTTTCTGGGAATTTTTCTTTTATCATTTCTAAAGCTGCCTCAATTTCATTTTGAGTTCCTGTTAAAAATAAATAAAATGTGTTTCAATAACATAAAGGTGTTTATGAATAGCTTACAATATTTATTGTTCCTAAGCAAACTTTGGCTGGGACTTTTCATACAGATTAGTAGTTTTATATTTGAAGTCCAGACAAAATGTCTTAGGGGTGATTCTTAAGTTGCCACCTCAATGAAATTTAGTTCATGCCGTGCCCAGGGTCAATTGCTTCAAAACAAAAAAATAATTATTCAAATGAGTTCAGTAGTTTCAGAGATTAACTTGTACATACAAACAGACAGAGACAAAAATTCTAAAAATAACTGAGTCATTTATGGCATGGCATTCAATATTTTTTCTATAAATTATACAGTCACACCATTTCATTTTATGTATAATATAGGTACATTGTATAGATATTTATCTGACACTTACAATTTATCAATAAACAATGTGAGTACTTTATGCAAAGAAATTGATTTATTTTAGAATAAAAAATGCTAAAAAACAAACCTTCAATTGCACATATTTTCTGTTTCATCAGTTCAGGATGTTTTCTTACATACACTGTTGCGCCAGTTTTTGCCTTTATTCTAATAACAAACGATCCATATTTTCCTATTAATAGACCAACCAGTGTCTGTGGTATTAAAAATTGGTGTATTCTTAAACCTGATTCTGATGGAACCATATTCATATTTGCTGGAGGTGGGCTGGCTGCTTCAGAACATCCTTTTCCACTGTCACTTGATCCCTATGAACAAATAATAATATTGATGACAATATTTTATATTATTGTATAATACATTCAAAATTATATTTGCTAATAGAAGAGTGAATATACACACCTCACTATGATTGTCAGAAAAGTGGCATACTGAAGGGCTTGCTAACAAGGGATCTACAGGACTATGATTTGCAGAATCTCTTTCTGACATACGTCTAGTTTGTGGATTTGAGTATTCCGTGTCTATTTCCTCATTATTTTCCCGAGGTTCTATAATTACATTACTAACATCTAATTCATCATTTACAGTCTCTGTATCAGCAGTCACACCATTGGTTTCACAATCCATTGTGTCTTTAGGCTGCAAAATATTTGAGTCTTCATTTATCTTTTCTATTGAATGTTCTTGGACATTGTCCACATTTGCACAAAGAAAATTATCACCAATTACAAAGTCAGTTTTTTTATAGGAAGAAAAAAAATTAGAATTTGAGACTACACATATAGATTCACTCAGACATTTTTCACTCTCTTTTTGACTGCCAGTGAATGCAGATTTTTTCTCTTTTTCTAGAGATTTCTTTCTTATAATTTTATCTATCTCTATGTCAACTTCCTCGTCTGTTAATTGCATAGGTGATGAGTGTTGGGAACCATAACCATTAGTGACAATGTCAATTGGTGCTGACTTTATTACAGAACGGTCTACTTTGCCTACAGGAGAATTCTTTATATCTTCTAATTTAGCATTTAGAGCCTCAGCTAACTCCTCTTTCAAACTTTTTAGTTTTTCTCTTCCTCCAGGGTCAGATGTGGCATATTCTCTTTTCTTTTTGAACCAATAAATACCTAACAAAACTGCTATTGATGGAACTGACCACATTATAAGTTGACGACATGGAGCCATTGTGATTGGCCACTTTCACAATCTAAAATAAAGAATAGGATTTAACACACATATTATAAAACTGTAATCAAACTTTGTTCACAAAGATTATTTTAATATTACTAATTTTAGAAGCTCAAAATAATCATACTATAATTAAGAAGTTTGTTTGTGTGCCATAACAAAATTATTGTGTTCATGTGATGTCATGCAGACCAATACAGACATACTATTACAATTTTTTTATGACTAGAAACCAAGGACTTATAGAAATTTTCTTTTAAAAATATTGTACAATACTTACTTTTTATATATGTTACAGTACAACCAATATAACTTGGATTTATCAAACATAAATGCAAGCAAAATCAAATATATATTGAAATTAGGATGTAATAAATAAAATTATTGATTGGAAAATAAATGAGAAAACTTAAATTGAAGATATAAATATATTCCCACAATAGGCATAGTATTTTTATGGAAAATATACCTGTTATTTTATATTTATTCTATATTAATATATAATATACACAAGTCAGACCTCACATCCACAAAGTTGCCTTGTTATAGTTAACATATGAACATGCTTTATCCTAATTACTCTAAAATTGATGATAAATCTAAAACAAAATCTGTCATAATACTTAGTACAAATAATAGCAATTATAAGTGAACCCTCAATGTTTCATGTAATTATATAGAGATATAAAAGCATTTCACCATGATTGGTTAGACAGATAGAAATAGATGACTATAGTAGTTGTGTAGCACTAATTAAATTTAGTAAAGTTAAATTAAGTTCCTTCATTATTTTTATATAAATATTAATAGGGTCACAGAAGTATTATGTGAAAGTAGTTTATCCTTGGCTCATGTGGACTTTGGAACATTAATATTGAGATTTAAAACTTTCATTGTTCAACATTTTGAGAAATATAGAAAGGCTGTAGAACTTTAATAAGAAATTCTAGTATATTAATTTTTTTTCCTTTGTTGTACCAGATTTAACCTATTTTTTGATTGATAAGACTAACTTTTCACAAACATGCTGATAACAAGAGATAAGGAATAACATATTTATCTTTTTATACTCTCATTTAACATTATATGCTGTCATTTAATTATGAAAAAATATTGTATATATTTTCATGTTGTTGTTTATTTAATATAACCTCTTTTTTTCTTATTATCATAATCTTATTGACTGACCAATATCTCCATTTCGCAGTAAATATAAATATGATATCAATGTGTATTTAATAAAACTTTTTAGATAATTTATAAAAATGAGTTTTATCTGCCGGCCCGTGCCATACGGAAATTAATATTACTACTTTTAGTAAATAATAGTGTGCAATTTATTTATTATATGAACGGATCCTCACTTACACGTAAACTTACTATGCAATCCTTATTTGATACATGTGCTTCTCGTTATTTTAGCCAAATGTTACGTTGTCAGTGAGGGTCACGAGCATAGTGGAAACCTTCACAGGCAACACGTAAGCACTTGTACCAAATTAAAAAAGAAGGTTACGCAATTTTTAGTTTGACAAAAAGTGGACAAAACTAGTTCACATTATTAAATCAGGTATTTAGCAAATCATATAATTCGTAAGTTAATTGAAGTACAAACAAAATTAGGTCTTCCGAAGAACTCGTGTAAAAATGGGTATATATTGCCGGTATTTAAACAAGGAAATATACTCACCCTCACAATAAAATACGATTATAGTCACTGTCTAAAAAGATATTATTGGTAAAGCCTAGTAAGAAACAAAACAATAAAATACTAATAAATTTCGGGAATTAATAAAATCCAATAATCCACGTGCTCTCAATGTTTTCGAAGCACAACAAAATTCAATATGGCGATACTACAATTGGCAACATTAGAACTTGAATCCGTAAAAGTAGGTACAAAAAATTTATGGTTCAGCAAACGGGTAAATAAATTCCCTCGTTGTTCCTTTGAATTAAAGTTACTCTATATGATTAAGGATTCGCTAAATCGTATTAAATTACAAAACAAATTTTTTCATTTCATTCTCCGTGGGCTTCAAAATACATAAACCAGCGTGCAAATGATACAAAAATGAAATTTCCAAGTTAGGTAATATTTTTCATTGTATTGTAATAATAATATACATGTAATTATACAAATAATATAAATATATGATTCGTACATGGGTCTCATTTTCGTTTGTCTTTATATTATATGCCTTGTTTCTATATAGCATAGGAGGGCCGTTTAATAAGCGTTGTGCTGCTTTCCTCCTCCCACTGGGGATAAACAAGATCTACATCCGATCGCGCCTCACTTACGGTGCCCCTCAGGGTCGCTTACTGGAACCCCGGAGGTATAGGAGGCAAGAGCGACAGTGTCCGGCTGCTCGCTCAGCAGTATGACTTACACGTCATCCTGCTGGGCGAGACC
>JAFELO010005345.1:0-29258 GCA_017140195.1 Eumaeus atala
GAGCTCTCTAAAATCGCGTTATTTTATTTCTACATACATCTAATCTCACGTCTTACGGATTCGAACCCGGGCTCGTTTCCGTAAGCGGTGTGTGAGTTTGTCATTCTGTCAGTCATATGTCTTATAGCTGTGTAACTATATGTAAGGTTCAAAAAAAACGCTCGACCGGTACGAGCGGTGTATATCGTATTGGTTGAGATCAATTTCACTTCTTGGCCATATTTATAAGTCGTTGTCAAGAGTCGTGACGAATCGTCTCACCACAAGGCTTGACGAATTCCAGCCACCGGAACAATCTGGGTTTCGCAGAGCATTTAACATCATGGACCACATTTTTACCACAAGGCAAATTGTACAAAAACACATAGGTACAATCAGCCGCTGTGCCTTGCCTTTGTGGACTATGGGAAAGCTTTTGACTGTCGAAACCTGGGCTGTTCTGGAAGCTTTACAGCGATGTCAGGTCGATTGGCGATACGTCGAATTACTGCGCGCATTGTATGACGCTGCTTTATGTCCGTTCTGATTCCGGGAGGTCAAACAAGGTCAAATCCAATTAGATCGAGATGTACGACAGGGGGATGTTATTTCCCCGAAACTGTTTACTAATGCTTTGGAGGACTTCTTTAAGACTTTAAACTGGGCAGAATGCGGCGTAAATATTAACGGCGAGTATCTCTCACGTCTTCGTTTCGCCGACGATACTGTTGAGTTGGCCGAATCGTTGGAGAGCTTGCAGGAAATGTTGCACAGCCTAAATGTAGCCTTCCGACGTACTGGCCTTAGGACGAACTTAGACAAGACAAAGGTCATGTTCAACGAACCCGCTCTCCTTACGCCTGTCAACGTCGATGGTGCTATTCTCGAAGTCGTAGACGAATATGTCTGTCTACCTCGGACAACTATTGCAATTAGATAGACATAAATACAAAAAGGAAGCCGAAAGAAGGATTCAGTTGGGTTGGGCAGCCGGAAGTCTTCAACCAATGCGTTCTCCCTGTGATGACCTATTAATTTAGGACTGGTCCGCAAGATTGCGGTAGCTCAACAGGCCATTGAACGTACTACGTTGGGTGTTTCTCTGTCCGACAGAATTCGTAACGAAGTCATAAGCGACGAAAAAGCACGCTGAAGGTCACACACTCAGAAGAACAGATGACAGATGGGCCAGTAAGCTTCTGGAGTGGAAGCCGTGTTTAGGTTAACGAAGTGTTGGTCGACCGTTCACCAGATTGGAAGACGATCTCCGTGCAGTAGCCGGTCCGGGATGGATGCGAGTAGCAGGAGATCGGTCGTCTTGGCGTTCATTGACAGAGGCCTGTGTCCAGCAGTGGACCGATAAGCGCTGATAATGATGTTGATGACGTACTAAGATACTATTTATTAAGTAAATATATTGGTTTACAGTCAATCAGAGCAACGTCTAGGATTAAAAAAAAGACAGAAAATATTTAGACCGGCTAGCAAAGTTCACTTGGCTGTGGACAACACGAAGAGGACTGGCGCGGGCCGGCAGTCCGCACACGGACGCGGCGGCGAGCGGCCGGCGCCGGCCTCCTGCTCCGGTGGCAGGTCGGTTGATGTTTGTGCGTTGTTTCATATTCTCTAACGCTTTTTGAATATTCGCTTTATGGGAAAGATGAGAAAATTCACCATACTTACATGATTCAAGGACCTGACGAGTAAACAGATGGCGGACAATAGCGTCCCGAAGGTGAGTTGCGGGAATGGTTCGTACGAGAGCTTCGGTGCACCGAAGTGTAGCTCAACGAGCGGTTGCCAGCGCTCCAGTTCCAGCGCGGGGTCCGCCAACAGCGACAGCAGATCGGGGCTGAACGCCAGCAGGCACAGAGTTGCCATGTAGAGGATTTCGAGGAGCCTAGGGAAAAAGAAACAGTTACAAAATAAAATAATCGATAAATGTATTTAACAAAGAAAATAAAACAAACCTTTATTTTATTGAGTAACTAATTATTTTTTTGCCTAATGTCATCATCATTATCAGACCTTATCGGTCCATTGCTGGACATAGGCCTCTCTCAATGAACGCCAAGACGACCGATTTGAAACTCGCATATGGATGCGAGTAGCAGGAGGTAACCGGTCCAAGATGGCCCGGACCGGTTACTGCACGGTGATCGTCTTCCCATCTGGTGAACGGTCGACTGACACTTCGTTTTCCAAAACGTGGTCTCTACTCCAGACCCTACTGGCGCATCTGTTCTTCTGAGTGAGTGACCAGCCCATTCGTTGCGTGATATCAGATATTGGTTTTCTGCCTTATGACCTCGTTGCGAATTCTGTCGGACAGAGAAACACACAACATAGCACGTTCAATAGCCCGTTGAGCTACCGCAAACTTGCGGACCAGTCATAAATTAAGAGGCAATTTTTCGGCCACGGTACACGGTAGAATGTGACGAAGCTTCCAAAATGCTACCCAATCCAACTGAATCCTTCTATCAGCTTCTTTCTCGAAGTTATATCTACCTAATTGCAATAATATCCCGAGGTAGACGTCGACTTCGAGAATAGCACCATCGACGTTGATCGGCCTGGGAAGAACGCGTTCGTTGAACATGACCTTTGTCTTGTCCAAGTTCATCCTATGGCCAATACGTCGGGAGGATTCATTTAGACCGAAACGAAGATGTGAGAGGTACCCGCCGTTAATATTTATGCTGCATTCTGCCCAGTTTAAAGTCTTAAAGACATCCTCCAAAGCATTCGTGAACAGTCTCGGGGAACAGACATCCCCCTGTCGCACTCCTCGATGCAATTGGATTGGCCTTCATTGACCTCCCGGAATCAGACCGGACATAAAAGCAGCGTCATACAATGCTCTCAGTACTTCGACGTATCGCCAATCGAGCTGACATCGCTTCCAGAACAGCCCAGGTTTCGACATAGTCAAAAGCTTTCTCAAAGACCACAAAGACAAGGCACAGTACCCATGTGTTTTTTGTACATCTTGCCTTATGGTGAAAATGTGGCCTATGGTGTTAAATCCTCTGCGAAACCCAGCTCGCTCCGGTGGCTGCAATTCATTAAGCCTTGTGGTGTGACGATTCGTCAAGACTCTTGAGAATAACTTGTAAATATGGCCCAGAAGTGAAATTGGTGTGAAATTTTGAAAAAGTGATTTGTCACCCTTTTTAAAAACAAAACAACGTCATTTCCAAGCCAAATTTTGGGAGGTACGCCCCTCTTAAGGACAAAATTAAAAATCTTTTGTAGCTCTAGTAACATAGGTTCGCCTCCTGCCCTGAGACGCTCAACTGTAATTCCGTCCTTCCCGTAGCTTTTCCCCATAGCCAGACTAATCTAACTCAAGCTGACGTCCGGAAGATCGCCAGACAAATGTCGTGTTAGGCTTGCACGCGGATCGTTGCTTAGTTTAACGCGATGAGGAGCGTGCGACGTATACAACTTGCTATAGGAAGCTTCGATCTCACATAAGATCCCAAACTTAGAAGAAACGGTAACCCTGGAATCAGTCCTAACCTTTGTCTGATGACTTCTTCCAACCTTCTCCACAAAAAACTTCGACCCTCTATTCTGCTCAATCGCTTCAGTAACTCGTTGCGAAGTTTGTTTGTTGAGGTGCGAAGGTCCCGGCGTATTAGTTTGCGGATTCACCTTGAAAGAAGCTTGACATCGGCAGTAACTTCTTCGTGTGCTCTGCGTTCCTTCATAAGTTCAAGCGTCTCATCTGAGAGTTTAGCTTTTCTGCTCGTATACTACAATTCCTTCACCCACGTCCCGCATGCAACTAACTCATGGTCTCGTCAATTTCCAATGTAGTTTCCGACCTGTCCAGGGCATCAAACTGGTTTTTTTAATTCCAGTTGGAATTTTTCGGAACCATGGTTAGTCGGAAGTTAGGTCGGAGGGTCGTCTGTACTAATCGGACACGCTCTCGTCGAAAGCCTATATTCAGAAAGCCTCTAACCAATCGGTGATCACTTCCGGTTTTAAACCTGTTGATCCCGGAGACATCCCTAAATATATGCTTTCGGTCCGTCATAATAAAGTCGATCTCGTTCCTTGTCACAGTATCGGGGCTCTGCCATGTCCACTTCCTAAGAGGCTTCTTCTTAAAATAGGAATTCATTAAGAAGAGGCTCTCCTTCTCGAGGAAGTTTACCAGCGTTAGCCCCCTGCGACTTCGACATCCGACTCCATGTGGTCCCAGACTCGATTCGACACCATTTCGTACTCCCACCTTGGCATTAAAGTCCCCCATAACAACATTGAAATGGGCCTTATAGGTGTTATGTAAGGCTTTTGAGACATCCTCATAGGTTGTCCCCACGTCGTCATCGGAATGCGTCGAGGTTGGTGCGTATACTTGCATCACTTTAAGGCTATACCTCTTATTGAGTTTAAGTATGGGATACGCCACCCTACTCGACACACTAGACATTTCGACGATGTTGCGTACGAGGGACTTATTCACGAGGAACCCCACGCCGCCTTGTGAAGGAGTGTCGCCTTCCTTGAAGTGAGTGGCGAGTTGAAAGTGATGTGAGTTTCCCAGTTCCACCTCCAGCTCAACCAGGTCTGAGCGTTCGTCCGTTATACGTAGCCAGGTCGGTGGTAGCGATCCGTAGCCCAGAGATTCTTAGCACCCCTTGTTGCACCGTTACTGTGGCCGCTACCGTGGCCAGGTCTAGTGGAACTAATGGGAACTAGGGGCCGAATTCTACTGCTGTCGTCCATTGGAGGTTAATGCTCATAATTGTCACGCTGAGCAGGCAGATTAGGTTTCGGACCGGCGCCACTGCCACTGTCGCCGATCCGATTGATGGTACCAACATCACACGGCGCTTGCGCCGAGTGCCGTCCGGTGCTCCCGTCTATTTCACTGTCGCTATGATACAGACGGGACACCAAACGATCAGCTCGGTGAACGCCTTTGCTGTTAAGAGACTAGTGCCCTTTGACAACTCTTACGTCACCCTGGGCTTGGATTGAGGGTGAGGGTATTCTTAGGCCGCCCGCACAGAGCCTATCCTAATGTATGTCGAATTTACCGTAGGTCGATAGGGCCATGGCCACTTGATTATGTTTGGCGCGTGTATCACGCAGGCATATAGTAAAATACAAAGATAGTAACGCGGTCTCGTCTTCTTTCGCTATCAACCAAGACGGCCACGCTTCCTGGTAAAACTGTCTATGGCATGTTCGAGCCATAGATAGATAACTGTCTCTATATATGGCTTGAGCGATTGCGTATACACGTACGCATGGATGTAATAATGCGTGGTAAGCGTTCTTGCGGTCGTACGTATGTGTATATCGGACACATTATATGTACGTATGTATATACGATGCCTTTGCGTATACATAGTAAAGAGCGGTATGCTTGTATGCGCGTGTGTGTGCGTACCTGTTATGTAGCGCAGGTGCGTCATCTTGCGGCACACCAGGTTCGGGCCGCCGCGTGCGCAGCAGCACGGACACAGTCTGGTAGGCGCACGCGCTGATACTTCGCTGTACAGATAACATGCACTCACGTTAAAGTTGCAAATTATTATTTAAATTATTTATACTAAAAAACATTCATTATGTAATGCGGCATAGATCAAAAAGCTTTAGACGCAGATAAAACAATTTACTTTAAATAAAACTTCTAGTCAAATCATCGTAACATTCACATTATAGTTAGTATATATTTTCTATATATAAAAACATTCACATCACAATAAGTCTCATTTCTGCGCACGTTTTAACATAATTTATCGTGCGCATTTATTCATTGATGTTGCGCGGTCATGCTAAAACGTTTAACATATGTATCAAACGAAGTAAAACTTCAAGAATGTGTAAAAAGGGGAATGAATTAGTATTAATGTCCTAGGGACAGGGCGTATTTTAAACGCGCAATTTACGGCGCCGAGTCGAGAGCGAATATAATACGCCGCGTGTTTATAGCATGTAATGGAGCAGTAATTAGGGCGTACCATAATGATCTGCATGGAGTGAATGTTTTGCGTGCGCCAGCGTGGTGCGTGACGTAGCAATCGCGCCGCCAGCGCCAATGCGGCCGCGCACGCGTCCAGCCCCGCCCCGCCTCGTGCTACGGCTCCAGCACCTGGCCCGCCCACCGCGCGCACGAGTAACACTGCCTCCGACATCTATATAAACATGTACATTGCATAGCTTGGACTCATTCGGTGGTTAGTGGTTCTCCTTCATTAGATGGTTCTGTACGTGTCAAATGAAGAAATCAGAAAGTAGAAATCCGGTCCTTCAGTAATTTTATGAATGCACCTGCCAAACGCCGAGTTCAAAAGTATAAGCAACAGTAGTGTCTCATCCAGATGTAGTAAACTAAACAAAGAACAGACAATCCCAGTCTTCATAACACACGGAAGACATTAGATAGAATTTTTGTAGTGTAACATAGAAAAATGGCGTTTCGTATTGCATAGGAAGGAAACGTGTATCTTTATGAATTTGGTCGTGGCGGTGTTTATTGGCATTAACAACAAAACGTGTCGCAAAAAGTTTTTAACCATGTCTGTGAACACAATAGCAGTAAAACTTCAGAAACGTAACCGAGATAAAGTTCGTTAAAGTAGTACAATTCGTGTAAACTTAAGAAAGGAAAGTTACAGCTGTTTATTTGCTAACCAAAGAAGAAAGTTCATACCTGTTCGACGTGCACACCCACGAAAGTGATGGCAGCGTCCGCGAAGAACTCTCCATGCATCATCATCATCATCGTGATGATGTCCAGACTGTGCGAGTACACGCGCCACCACTCCTGCGGCTTCCACCCGGAGGTGTCAAATTTGGGTGGCAGCAGCTGCAACCAGAGGAACTGGTCCACATCACTGGTCAGCAGGTCGCGAGAGAACGGCCCACGCGCGTACGATGTGAGGCAGCGCAGGGCCGCTAGCGAGGTGCTGTAGTGCCGCCTGTTCTGGAGACACATCTGGAGGCAGCACAACAGTTTGTTCACGAACTTGGTGGACTGGAACCACTGCGCCAGCCCCGAGAACATCTCATCGTATAGCTCCAAGCACTGCTCTAACATGGCGAGCGAGAGGACCACGGATGAAACCTCACTGGAAACGTTGGGCTTGTCTGCCTTGTCTTCTTTGACATTATCCAGCAACTTCTCCAGCTCTGTACCGGTGATGTTCGTCACGGAGCGTATGATGCTCTGAGCCACCGCGGGGTTCGCTTTGATCTCGTAGTCTAAGCTGCTGATGGCCACGGTACATATGGAGAGAATAGCGTGAATGGCCCGGGGATGCAGGTCTTCATACACGGCAGCAGTGTTGGTCAGTAAATTTTCTATCTGCTTCGCACTCGCCTTGCGGTTGTCGAAGCAGTCGTCCTTCCAGTTGGCAAGCATGATGACATAAAGCTCTGCAAGAATAACGACCAGCCTTCCGTCCCTCAGTTCGTCCAGCTCGGTCAGCAGTGCGGCCATGCACGGTGCTACCATCTTGGATTTGTGCGCTATGTTCAAACTTATGGGCAGACACTTGCAGGAGATAGTGGTGAAGTCCTTCCAGGAGGTGAGTAAGGCTAGCCATATTGGCACTTTATCTACGGCCTCCTCTTCAGTTCTGCCCCTGAAGGAGAACACATAATTGATCCAGGCGTCCAGGTGCTTCCTGTTCACATCGAACAACTGATCCAGCATGAGCTTGAGACTGGGATCGAGATTTCCCCTGGACACGAACATTTCGATGGCCAACACATTGAGGATCTGTCCATATGTCCGCAGCCCCGGCTGGATCTCACTGAACAACGGACTGGTCATGTACTCCCAAAACTTTGGGTGTTCGCGCAACTTCTTCACGAGTATTTGCATGTTGTTCTTCCAAAGCGCATGGAATAACGCCATTATGCTGCTCAATATTGAACTGTGCAGTAATTTTACATCCTGAAACAATTGCTTTACATTTAAAAGTTTTGTTATTAGTGGAAACTAATTTCACCTATGAGTGAAATGAATGAAGTACTCTTTATTGTGCCCTTAAAGAAGAAAAAATAATTAAGCATAGAATTCCGGCTCTCCGGGTGCTGATGGATACATACGGCGGAGCTTCGTGTTGGTCGCAAGTGAATTCATTTCCGTAACCTGAGTGCGAACGCGAGACTCATCCGCTATGCAATTCATTCCGCGACGCGAGAGAGCATATTTTCGTCCCTAACTCATGCTTCAATTACGTTCTTCGTGAACGTAATTCAAGCTTGAACGTCAGCTAAAAGACTTAAGTACACTTATTTGTACACACAAAGGCAATGTTATATTTGTTTGTATAGTAAATCTTTTGTATGATATATTTTGAATACTTGTTTAGAGACTACTAAAATACGTTACGAATATAATATGCGGACAAACAGAAATTAACAACGATATCAAGAAAAAAAACACCCACTTACAGTTTTAACAATTCCTAGGTAATCAGCCATATAACCGAGGATTCCTTCAAATGTATCATTCGGTTCGGCTTGGACTGCTGTCTCTTCCTTCTTCTCGTCGGCTTTAGCCTTCTCGTGGTTCATCATGAAAAAGGCCTCGGTGAGGCCGGGCTGTGTGCCTATGCATGTGGTGACGAACTCCAAGATGGCGTTCTTGAGTGCCACAGACTCGCTCTCGTCCCGCAGCCGCTCGAGGAACATCATGCGCACCTGGTACGCGCTCATGTCTAGGGACGAGTATAACGACATCTGGTAGCCCTGAAACAACGGAAAAACATGGCCGCTGTTTATTTATTCATTTGGACAACTGCATCGTTCTCCAGTTAAATTACGTAAATTGCAACTAGGTAAGATACAGTATCCGTATCCTAGGACGATCTGACAAATGCTGGATTGTCTTAGACGTTTCCGTTTTGTTCTGGGTTGTTGTTTGCTCGAAGTTGCTGCTTACGTGAATACTTATTCGTTAACATATCTCCGACATAATTATGTATATAGTTCATATACTACGTGAGTTGTTCATTATTAAATCGTTATGAGACTATATAAGAAAATAAAGTAAGAAATGTTAGTATTTTTTTACTTTGACATTCTCTGGGCTACGTACTTCTGCGAATTTCCGGAGCAGGCGGCAGCTGAGCACAGCCAGCCCGCTGCTGAA
This sequence comes from Eumaeus atala, assembly GCA_017140195.1. NCBI lineage: Eukaryota > Metazoa > Arthropoda > Insecta > Lepidoptera > Lycaenidae > Eumaeus > Eumaeus atala. The sequence continues at coordinate 9,110 of JAFELO010005345.1, forward strand.
AGCGTTGTTGATGTAACTGGCGACGCGCGGCGCCGCTCGCAGTGTGTCGCGCCGCTTGTTCTGCGCGAACACCAGCAGCTCGAGAGGGCTGGCCGCGCCCTCACCCGCTTCATTCTGCCGCAGGTCGCTGGTAGTAGCTCCGCCCGCGTCGCTCTGCCGTACGAGCGGGGTGGCAGCGCCCTCGCCCACTTCGCTCTTGTGTCGCAGCGCCAACATCACGATGGCTATGCTATGCTGCACCGTGGTGCAATGGTAGGCGGCGCCGGACGACCAGTCTGGCTCGTCTTGGATCAACTTCTCTAAGTCGTCTTTGCCTGTAACGCCATTAGTTCAATGGAATAAGGAATAAACGATAGCTAATCCAAAGCGAATAATGGGAATGGAGAGTTGGCCATTTTGACGACCACTGTTTTTTCTGCTATATGTAAATAAATCTTAATGATAAATTAAGTTACGTATATAATTTTCCAACCGTGGTATTGTTCGTACTCGTGCTCACTAGTCACGTATTAAATACTATAGTATGTCTCATCTCTTGTCCACACTAGACATATTGGTAAACATTTTCTATACTAATGTTATGAAGAGATAAATTTTATAAGTATGTTCGTTTATAGAAGCTAATCTTTGGGAATATTGATCTGATCATGAAAATTCTTTCGCTTATATATACACGAGTAAACATTATTTTTTTTACTTTTGTCGCCCAAGATGTGGGCACGGGTGGGCAAATAGTCACACAATGATCAAATTTAAAGTTATTATGTATTAAGGTATTATAATCATTGATTTTGAGCGACATTAATTTAGCAAATAAATAATTGTTTGTTTGATATATCGTACCAATGGATATAATCTTCAACAACTCCAGGGCATTCTCCGTATACAACAGACTGTATACACAAGTTCTCCTCAACAAGCCGATGTGTTCAGATTTCCTCGCATCCTCCAGTATGAGCGTGAGGAACCTGATGCAGCGCTGTACGAGGCTCTTGCGCTCGCTGGTGCTGTTGTACCTCCAGCTGCTGACGCTGGGGAACACCTCCCTCAGCAGCAGGATCAGGCCGGGCAAAAGGATCTCTGTGGTGGTGCGCTCATCGTCGGATGCCTGTTAACGAGGAATACAATTAGTCTCAAATGACACATTTGGTACTCATAACACGGGTAAACGATCACGTCCTGGCCAACAACATGGAGTAATCTTACTAATATTATAAATGCGAAAGTTTGTGTTGATGTTTGTTGCTCAATCTCGCCAAAAGTACCTAAAGGATTTTGATGATACGTGGCAATGGTGTAGCTTATGTACCAGAATAACACAAACTATAGAAATACTAAATTTTGCACATGATTTTGTCATGGACGAACACTGGCAACAGCTATTTTAGAATGTAGACAATCTAAACTTGGCGATAGATTATATATATATATATGCAGAGTGAGTGGTTAACCATTGGCGAGTTTTGCATTCCTTTTCCTTGAGTTTGCAGCTTTGAAGTGGCGGACCTTATTATATGACTGGTCACCCGCCTTACTGAAATTCTACCTAAATGCCTTCCAAATGACCCTCCCAGATCAGAGCAACTTAGTAAGATGGGGAAAAGCTTCTGAAAAATCTTGCTATACTTGTGGTGAGGCAATAGGTACAGCCAGGCATTTATTGGTGGGGTGTAAGGTGCTTCTAGATAGGGGTCATTACTCACGTCGCCATGATAGAGTACTACAAATCATACGTGAAGCTGTAAGTCTCTCGGTAGCTAGAGCAAAAAAAGGCTTGACTACAAATAGAAGAGAAATTCGCTTTGTAAAAGCAGGCTCATCTGTACACTCTATGAGTAATAAGCCCTTCTCAATCCTAGGTCCTGCACCGGATTGGATCATCTTGATGGACACGTATAAAAAGCACTATAAAATTCCAGAGGATGTTGGTGTTTCTTCATCCAGACCAGATATATTCCTTTTCACCCGAAAAAATAAACATATCATCCTAATAGAACTAACGATACCGTGGGAAACAAACACCTAAAGACCACACAATAAAAACAAATAAATACTACGATCTAATAAATGTACTAACCAAAAATGACTATACGGTTAATTTATACGCGGTAAAAGTGGGAGCGAGAGGTATACCAGCAAAATCTCTCTACAACCTACTAAAAGACCTTGGCCTGTCGAGAACTGCAGTAAGTTCTACCTTAGATCGGGTATCTAAAGCTGCATTAGCAGGCTCCTATGAAATTTGGCTAGGTGGGGGGGGGGGGGTTAAACCTGAGTAGTGAAGGTGAGTGTTGATGCTCATCACAAAGAGGCCTCTTAAACCTCCATCCGGAATCACAAGTCCCGGGGCTACTGGGGTTTACTCCTTCCGCCACACGATGGACCCGGCACCCGCACGGTGAATCCATGGAATGCTAAGAAGTTCGTCTCTGCTCAATTGTAAAAGAATTTGGCTCCATACTATTTGTGTAATGCAATCATAGCGATTCTGTTCACTTTATCGCCCCACTAATAAATGTATGTCGCAAAATATTGTACAATGTCATACGCCAAAATGAGAAAATACAATGAACAGTCGTATAAAAATGACAGATTCCAAATTGAAATGTAATATTTTTTTTATGGCCATATATGATGATACTGATGATAAATATAACAGTCACGCCTCTAGTAAACAATATAGAACAGTACATACATGTTACATACATCTAGCGCTAGGGCTGTCATTCACCCCATAGAAGCCACACCACATGTCAATATAGGCGACGGAGATAGCGCTGCTATTCAATGATATCGATCTAGGCGGTGAGTAGGTAGCTACAGCTCCTAGATGTGATAGTGCTTGCCCCATCCGTTACCTCATAGAAGGCGTAGAGCATGTCGACGTAGGCTGCGAGGAAGCCGTAGGAGCCGCGCGTCTGCTCCACGCCCACCAGGTACGCGCCCACAGCGGCCGAGTCCAGCGCCGCGCCGCGCGCATACTCCGCGTGCGTCAGCTGCCGGTTCAGGAGGCGCGGCAGCAAGCCCGTGTTTATAAGTCTAACAATATTTTAAGATCTTAATGGTAATGGTAGTTTTACATTTAATGTTAGGTGACCTCTAGGTGATCAACGGTATTGTGCAATATTACGAATAGTGCAATATTATTGACAGTTTAGGGTTTATAATGAAGATTGTGCAATGTTTGGAAAATGTGTTATGTGACAATAAGTGAACAATGAGCATGTATGCGCGTGTATCTATGTTTAATAATAATAATTATTTTTGTTGGTCAAACGATAATTCACGGCACACAGCTCAAGCAATCGCGGCAACCGCTAGTTGCTAGTCTACTGAATTAGACTTGGATTGAAGTGTTTCGATTGATTGAAACAAAAAAAGAAAAATTTAAAAAATACCTCAAATGTATCTCCTTTGCAAATATAGGAATGAGAGCCGTGCAAACACTCAGGCACTCCACCAGCAACACCAGCGGAGGGGACTCAGCGCGCATGAACCTTATCAGAATATCGAACACGCCCTCGCTGGGGCCCACGAGGGTCTTCGGGATCTCACTGCTCTTATCCGACACTAAACTCATCAGCACCGCCTTCAGGACCTTGGTGCCTTCATATACTCTCTCCAATGTGACAGTCAAATGCTGATACACTTGTCTGCGGTCCAGCGTCTTTTCTATCTCACTGTTGAGTATCGTCCAGTACGAGTATGGTGTTCGAAAGTGTATCATGGTACCCTCTTTGCGTTCCATAACGGTGGCCTTCGAGCCCGCGTCGATCTTGTAGGCGGGGCCGATGGGGCAGTACTCGCGGCCAATGATAGCGTCGTCGCCACGTAGACTCACTATTGGCACCGCAGTGGGGTTGTATACCTCGGTGTACACAGGTAAGTTTTTCAACTCTGCTAGTAACTGAAAGTGTTCCATATTATCTAGGACTTTTCTAGAACTAGGTCAACGTATTGTCTATAAATAATTTGAATATACTGTGTCTGGTTATGTTTGGTTATAATAAAAAAAATCCAAATGAAATATAGTTAGTACGTATACTATTGTTTACATATTCCAGTACAATTTTACCAATGGAACCACCCATAGAAGTGAATTACTCTGAGCATTTCTTACTGTTGTGTTTGAAACATCTCTTGTTTTTCAATTATACTCTGCATTACATTTCAAAAGAGATTAATCATTAAACAAATCAAATTACAACTTACATTTCTCACACTAGCTGTCCCTGCCTGTGCCAACCCAGCTGCAAGTACAGACAAAGCACTGAAGTTATACGGGAAATATTCCAAGGCGGTGTTCCATAAAGACACAACACCATAGTTCTCTTCCTTCTGGTGTAAGGCCCAGAATTGGGCAGCAATACTTTCGTGTTGCAGCAGCTCTGAACACAGCTGCATGATGCCGGGCTGGTGGCTCAGAGTGCCATCTCCGTCGAACTTGTCACACAGGTCATTGAGCAGACCAAACACTCGTTGTCGGACAATTTGTGAACATCTGGAATTATCCTACAACACACAAGTACTGTTATTCTATAATTTTGTCAGTAACCAGACTGGACCGGCACCACCAAAAGTCTGTGACATTTACTGTCTGTAATAGCTTAAGTCTGAAATAGTTACTGTCTGTTATAGGTAATTGTCGGTTTACTTGTACAGGTGGTAAACCTGTAATATTAAATACTATTGACTTTACCATAGCATACAACAACGCAAGTGGCAAAATAATCAAGTGCCTATAAAAGGGAAAGCTGAATCAAGTCCTGAAACGGCCAATAAAAATATCAAAATAACTAAGACCTCTTACATTGTAACTAATGAAAGCAGGTATGAAATACTGGATACAGAATTGAAAGAACTATAAAAACAAAGTAAATACATGAAAATCATACCTACATAGTACCTGAACCACCCAAGCCGGAACAAATATTCGTTAGAGGAGGTTTAGAACTAAAAAAAACTACTCTCGTCAATTGCAGACATAAATGAGTATACGATGATAACCTTAAGGTCCGCCCACATCAAAATAATCCCAAAAGATGTGGACACATACAAACACATAAGAGCTTATTTTGTGTAAAATGGTATAAGTCACTACACTGAAGTGCGAAAAGCGATAGAGAATACAATAGTTCCACGTGGGCTACAATTCTCGGAAGATACAGAACTTATTAAAATCTGCTGGTCGAACTCGGTCATGAAATTAGACACATAACAAATGTTATGCATAAGGAAATAAAACCACCACTACCCTTATTCCTTACATACCTTGAGCCTAAGCATAATAACAAAGAAATCTTCAAAACTACGAATTTAAATTACATAAAAATCTCTTTTGAAGCACCATATAAAAAATTGGACATCCTGCACTACGAACGATGCCAAAGATTTAGCTACGCCAAAGTTTCACTCAGGAGCAGCTGCTCACAAAAAGCCAAACAGAAACAACTTGTGCAGACTGCCAAGAAAAACAACAGATTGTCATAAAGTCTGCAGGAGATGTGAACATTACAAAGTCCTTAGATAGTGAAAGGAGATGGAAAAAATGAAAGGTATTAAGAAGACACATATAATATATATCAAAGCGAACCCCAATTACCAATCCTTGCCAAAAACATAAGTTTCAAAACACAGAGCTTAATATGACATATGCCCCCAAATTTAAGAGTTGTTACGTGCAACGCCAAAAGGTTGACAGAACGTAGACAAGAACTTGGACCCTTCTTGATGATATCAAGAATTTACATTACTCTCATATCAGAAACGAGATTCACTCATAAAAGCAATTTCAACCTTAACAATTACTTAGTTTACCTCTCCCTTTTTACTGCTATTATAATAAAATAAAACATTAAACATTACTTACTTGAAGAGATTAAAACCAAAACTTTACAAGCCACCTCATTAAGCGTATTAGACAACGAAATAAAAACAACAATGTCCTCTGTCTACTGCCCACCGAGGCATGTTGTAGGAAGAGACGGTTAAAGGCATATTTTGGCTCACTAGGAATCAGGAAATTTCAAAATAATCTATAGATATCAATATGCTTTTAGACAGTGAAAAAAATATCGAAAAAGCCATAGGATTATTCCACAAGACCATACACTCGACATTAAACTGATAACAACAAAGTTAAGGAAAGAAGACAACTAGGAAAAAAAAGTGGCAAAAAGCAAAATATCCTATAGATAAAAAAGGTCTCAACAAATGTTCAGAACAACTAAAACAATTAATCCGGAAGCTGGACAATGTACGCATTTAAAATCGGTAAGCAATCCTCACTCCTATGTGTGGTAGATACAAATTACTCATTGTGGAAAATTACAAAAGGGCTAAAACGACCTAAAGTACATATTCAATCTGCATTATCAAAACTGCAGAAAGTGAATGAGCTCTTGCTCACAGAGCTAAAAAAGGACAGTCATTTGCGGTACACTTAAAGGTTTTCCAAACATTGCCTTGTAAACACCATGTACAAGATAAATAAGTCCAGGGATACCTTGGATACTACTTTGCAATCATGCATGTCGCTTAAAAGTATTGGTCTTAACGAACTGTGGAGAGGTATTAAGTCTACAAGAGGGCAAATCACCCGGCTAAGACGTAATTGACGCAAAAATACTTAAAGAACTACCAAGAAAAGCCATAGTACACATACAACGCTTGCCTCAGATTAGCGATGTACCCATCTCAAAGGAAAATTGCAGAGGTCATAAATCAACCAAAACCAGGAAACCACTCCAAGAAGTAAGCTCATACAGACTGATAAACCTTCTCCCTGTAAACTCCTGGAAAAGCTGTTGCAAAACAGAATGCCCATCTACCAGAAGCAATTCTATCACATCAATTTGGTTTTCAAGAAAACCACCGAACAATCGAACAAAGCAAACAGTACTGCTCAGCAGGAGACATATATCAGCCATGCGTTTCATAGAGTATGAAATGAAGGACTTGATCTTGAAATCAAAAGCATTTGCCGCACTTTTTTCCGATACTTAAGGCATATATCGAAGGAAGTTGCGTTGAGGTAAGTTACAAGAGTGAAGTCATTTCCATTCACGAAATACTGTCTGGTGTTCCGCAAGGAAGCTTGCTGGGACCGGTTTTGTACCTGTTTTTTACTGCTGACCTGCCAACACGCACTGACATTGTACGACAAGATATGCAGCTAAAATAACCCTTCTCGCAGTACACGATGACCCCGTAATTGCATCAGCTAGACTTCAGGAACATGTCAGTGAAGTGGAGCAATGTCTTGGCAATGCACCATTTGCCAAATAAAACTACATGAAGAAGAAGTACCCCAGGCTCAAGACGCCAAATCTAGATTGACTTGGAGGAAACATATCTGGTAAAAACTTGCAGGAAAAATAGCTGGATATGAAAGTCCGATCAGAGCAATAGTTGATGGATCCTAAAACTAATATGACTAGAGAAAGCGAAGCCATATATAACAGTATACTCAAACCAATATGGACATATGGGATCCAGCTATGGAATGTTGCTAGCCACAGTAATATAAAAATACTCGAAATGTTTCAAAGTAACGTCACTTCAATACGTGATAGATATACCGTACTATGTGAGCAACAAAAAACGTAAGCTAACAGACAAGGGGCTCCTGTCATGTGAACAAACTGGCACTCATAATTGCAGACACAAATGGTGTCATACACAAGAAACTGAGACGTCATAGTGTTCCTACACTAATTGCGAGATTCAGTCCCGATCAGGGAGAGGAGCTTGAATGAGCACCCCTGCTCATAAGATAATGTAGAAAAACACCAGCAAAGTGGCTCATTGTGTTCACACAATTTGCCATGTTACAGAAAGGAAAAAAAATGTAAACCTAAGCTGCATAAGCTGTCTTCCTATGGGAATCCGGTGCATGAATTTTGAGCAAATAAATAACTTAATGATCAGTTGAACCACTACAATCTTGTATTGAGACTTTTATCTTGGATTAAAGATATTTAGTAAGTAATAATGCACATCATGTTAAATTTTTTGGATAATGGAAATTGTCCTGTACATTTCAATTGTAAAAATACTTTACAGTATTGCGATTATAATGTTCAGTTCACATTTAGAAACATATTTCATCTTTGCAATAAAAAAAATTTTACACATTTAACTCAAAAAATACTTCAATAGGAGGGAGTCCAGCTGTGCCGAAGATTGTCGTAAAACATCTCAGGCCACCTATCGTTTCCCAACCAGTTTTAAGTCAATAACTAAATAAACTGTCTTAACATCTTCTTAAAATAGTTTTGTTGTAACATAAGTGACATTCATAAAAAGTCAAGATAAAATAATTCAATCACAAGTAAATAATTAAACCACAATCATATTGCTGTTAAATTTAATAGCATACTTACAGATAAAATGCTGCTTTTTATCATATTATGAATGAACTCAAACACTCTCAATCTTAATGCTGTTGCACCATAATGCTGATACTGACTTTCAAAAAGTCTACCGTGATTTGCACTCTGAAAATTGATTATTATCATTTTTTTCTATAGAATTGGGAGACAAACGAGAAATCGGAGCCTTTTTACGATTTTAAACGACACATAATTACTATGTCGATGCATTGTCCTCCCTCCCTCCAATCCGGTTAATCACAAACCGCACGAAATGCGACACTGAAGATGACACTTTATGACGGTATTATGTGAGCGAGAGGAATCTCCCCGGTCGTGCTGGCCCAATTCCATTGCATAGGGGGATGTAGTGTCATGCACTATGCATGGCTATACCTCCTCCTATGCAGCATGGCCCTACCTCTTCCTAAAATTCTCTATTGATACAAAAATAGGGTATTTGACAAGATTTATAAAAACATTTCAGATTTATTTGTCACTATGGATCCTAAATAAACTTTACTTTTAATTTCAGAAAGTATTTAACTCGAAAATTTAAATTAAAAATTCCCAATTTAAATTAAAATAACCAGTGAAAAAGCAACATTGTGCAAGACGGCGACGCATTACATCCTGATATGTAATAGGTTCTTAGACAAATAAACGATGCAATTAGTTATCAAAACAGTTACACAATTGCCAGTTACACAGATGTTGTGTCGTTGTTGATTCTGCAATATATATTATCATATTTGAATGCATGATGGTTTTGCCTCATTCATATATTTCATAGGCCTTATATAATATATAGCAAAACCATAAATATGTACCTGTAATGTTAACATCATCCATGCAATAAGCATGACACTGCAATCAGAATTAGGTTCCAGTTTGGTGAGCTCAAACTCCACTGTCTCTTTAGTATTATTGATCCATGATGACAAATCATTTCTACAAGACAAATAAATAATGATAAACTATATGTCTGCCTCGGCTTGGCCCGTGAATAACAAGTCCTGGAATCTTAATAAATAATACATCTATTTTGTTAAAATCTACTGAATGGATTTTCACATGGTTTTCATTCATGGATAGAGTAAGCCATTCCTTTGACAACCGGCTGGCTCAGATGATATTATCGCGGGTTCGAATCCCGTCTAGGTCATGAATGTTTATATATGTATTTCTGTAATAAAAATCTTAATTATATAAACTTTCTTAAATTTATAAAAAATATTAAATATTTTTCCATTGCCTTGTACCTGTAACACAAGTCCTAACAGTACTTACCACAGGGCTATTCTAATGTGGTGTGATAGATCCACAACTATTGTTATTATTCCTGAAGGATTTATTCACTCTCTCTCTCTCTCTCTATCTATGTATGACAACTGCATGAAAATCCATTCAGTTGATTTTAACAGAACAGATCACACAATGATGGAGAGCTTTTGGGGACTTCACAATAAAATTATTAATTTATTAACAGGACTAAATTTTTATAACAAAAACAGATTGTACAAATATTTAATGCCTACTGAATTCTATTCTACTTGGATGTTCATTAAATATGACTAAATAAGACACTCAAAATGTTACATTTGCATATTACACTGCTCTTGAGCCGCTCTACAAGTATAGTGTAGTATAAGTAGAGTTACATGTACATGTTGAAGAGAACATTAACAAAACTCAGCTTCAGTATATTTGTCATTTTATACTTACATTTTATTTCTATCTAAAATTGTCAATATAAGCCCCAATTCCATATACATGATTCTGTTACATGACTTTCTATGTCTTTCCTCTAAAAGTTCATTATAACTTTGATTTTTACCAAAATTGTGTTTTCTGAATAATTTGAATAATTTATTGAAATCACTTTCGGGGAAGGAATCTTCATTATTTACTATAAGCAGTATCTGCAATACTGTCAGCTGTTCCCTCATGTTTGCTTCTGCCCATTCTTGTCTAATACAATCATTTCCAAAATCAGTCTGTATTCTTCTTGGTGGGGGTGGTGCAGACAGTAGTTTTTCAAATTGTGAAATAAGGGAAGTTCTTAAATTTGAGATTTTTATGATGTCTATAATTTTAGTAAATTGCTTATTATATATGTGATTTTCTTCTGATTTGTTTTGTACTATATATAATATATGTTTAAGAAGAAATAATCTTTCAGAATAATAAAAATTCCATACGTTAGGCATGAGAAATGATGGTCTTGTATGAATAAATGCAACATTTTTCATTGCATTATCAGGTGTGCCATAACATATATCACATAAATAATGCTTTAAAATGTCCCATACTTGAAAACTATCTACATCCTACAAAAAAAAGGAAATACTAAATTGAAGATTGCATTTATATTTCAGTTTGTTTCAATTAAAATACACCACTTATATAAACAATATATACTTATGTATTAACACCTCTACAGGTGATTATATTCCTATATTCAATAGATATTAAATATAATTGACTGTATATGTTAGTATGTATAGGTTACTATACATATCTAAGCTAAGCTAGAGAGTGAAGCAAGTAATCATTGGTGCGATGGGTAACATGCAATTATCAAAACAATAGTGTGTTAATATAACCTGTGGCACTCAAGTAGTCGAAACTAGGCTATGCTTGTAAGAAACAAGAAACAAGAATAAAATAAGCTTGGGTAACTTACAATATAGTTCTGTAAGGTCCGTACGACATCTAAAAGTCTATTTTGGTCTGGATATTTTGATTGTAATTGCGTAAAAAGCTCAGGTTTGAGAGGCTTATAACTATTAAGACCTTGGTGCAAAGAGTCGACAACATTTTTATCCAAAATATTTGATAGCTCTTGTTCTGTGAGACTCTGAGATGTAATCCAACGCCACAAACGCTTCCAATAACTGCAAGGGGACAAGAACTTAGTTTATCATATAAATTAGTAGAGTGGTAAACAGCTTGGAAGTCATAATTACTTTCTTACCATGTGCTAGGTACATTCATTATTAGCCGCTGCGAAACCGCTTTAATTTTACATTTATTTTCAGAAATACCACTACATATAGGATATTTATCGCCTTAATTCTAACTCTTGAGATTACTAAACAAACTTTTAATTCATATATATGAATATATATTATTATGTTGTTTATACCAAATTAAGTCTAAATTCTTGAATTAACTACATAAAAAAACTAACATTACACTGACTTTGAATTCATGAGGTTTAATTTACCAAAAACAGTTTAAAATTACGAAGTTCAACTGCAAGTAAAGTGACATGTGTGATGTGACATTTGACAGAGTTCAGCATTGGGACCATAGATAACATACTATCTGAGACTGTCTTACTTTTTTCATTCATTTGTCTATGTGCATGCAAGATTAAATAGTCATAAGATGGAACATGGCCAGTTGCTGTCATATAACCATAGAAATAATAAAGATAGAGAAGTGATACCACAGACAGTTATATGACGGCGACTCCTTGTCTTAGAGAATAGACAAGGAACATGTGAAAGGCTACTCCTCTCGTCCGTTAGGGATATGGATATACATACCAAGTGTGAACATGACAGTACGCAGGCAGGGTATATACGGCTAATACCCGGTCCGTACCCGATTGGTATTTTCCATATTTCCATTGCCTCCAATACGGCCAGCTGGCTTACTCTTGACTTCAATCCCAATCTCAAACTAATACGAATTCAATCCAATTTCAATCCCAATCTGCAATATATTGGTACTCTTGACCAAATCGAGTTTGCGATTGAATTGAAATTGTGTGTGAATTGAAAAAGTGACCATTATAACGAAATATAATTACTTATTAGAACGTAACACATGAAATTTTATGTGTTATAAATTAAACTATGATTCTAATTATCAATTATTATCTAATATATTATAATTGTTTAATATAAACCAACCCCAAAAGAATAAAAACTTTACATAAGACATTCTAGCATCATGAGTGTGGTTCTTTTAGTTGACATGTAAAAATTTTTTTTTTGCGCGAAATTTGATATCTTAATGTTTACACGTAACATAAGCAAAATTGAAGAAAGTACTCTACAGGGGCCCTAGAAGAGGTTCCTTCGTTTTCTCGTTTCTTCATAAATACATCTAATAAACTGTTTGTAAAATATCTTGTTTATTATAAAAACTTTAGTACAAGATCGCCAAAAATGTAAGTAAATCATAATTAATAAGATTTTCTATCAAATATTAACATAATATAAAGATTTCTTTTTCTCGGTAAAAAGAATGAGTAGGCTAACTTTTCAGCAACTGGAGGTTTCTAGCAGATTTCTTGGAATAAAATCAGTGCATTGCCAAGGGTCTACTGCGCACCGCCCTAGTCAAGTCTACAAAAAGAAGATATAGGATTGATTAGAATAATAATGAAAGTAAATAACTACTTACTAAAAATAAATAAAATAACTATTTTATTTCTTACTGTTGTAGCTTTCTATACAGACCTCCAAAAATATAGCTGAAGCTCCACCTGTGGCAGCCACTCCTACCTGCAGCTTTGAAAATACACTGATACTTCCTGAAGCTACTGAGACAGGTTGGTAACATATTGTTTTACTTTACCTCAAGTAAAGAGAAAGATATAAAAAGTTTATATATTGTAAGCTTAGGTGGATAAACCACTTTGGTACGTCTTTACCTTTTTTTTTTCACGAATATAATTTAAAGTATATGAGGTCTAACAGTTGTCAAATATATCTTCAGTGAATACAGTCCCTTCGACTGGCGAAAGAGAATGGAGTTCCTGGTCTTAACAAATACTCAGAGAACTCGGGCAAGGCAAGGTTAACAACTGGATGAGAATCTGAACTGTTTTGCTGCAATGGAACAGAATAGGGTGGAAGCCGAAAAAGATAGCAGAGGCCTTGAGACTTTACTGTTGCTATTAATAACTTAGCAGCAGCATTAATCGAGGATGCCCAAATAATGGCTCAAGCTGTAAATTCTAACAAATAATATTATTATATTCCTTTGTTAGTAGTAATAGCTCACACATACTTATGACTTGGGTAAGGTGGTGGGTAGCGGTGTAAGTGGCTTGTGACCGTGTCATATGGCGCTCTGTGGGGGAGGTCTTCATCCAACGGTGGACATCAACCAGCTGATAACGATGACGACATACTTATACTTTAACATACATCTGAATGCTGTCATTTCAATTTTATTTTAATTTAAATATTGTTACCTTAGGTTAAAAGAACAACAGTTTAAGTGTATATGTAAATTATTTACAATTATATTACCTTATCATAGGTAAAAAGAGAATACTTACAATTCAATATCCCTTATATTAAAATATAATAAAAGCCAATTGTTTTGGTACTGTCTTATTGTCATTTAATTATTAGAAATTTATATACTGTGATTTACATTTAATTAAAGTAATAAATACCTTATGTAAAAAGAGGATATTTACATTTGTTAAGGTGTAATATATGCCCCATGTGGTGTAACAAAAAGCCAATTGATTTAAATATTGTGATTTAAGTTGAATTATTACTTTACCTTAGGTGAAAGGAGAGTAAATGCAAATCATTAAGTATTTTGGTACTTACTTAACTTAGTTTTAGAATACTGTTTATATTATAATATCTATAATTCAACCTCTGACCAAAATATAAATAAAACAAAGAAATGATAACAATAAAACTGCTTTTACGAATTTTATTCCGGTTTATTTATCTAGTCCGACGTTTCAGAAGCTTTACAGCAACCGTGGTCACGGGTGGTCATCTCATGACAGATGTCCTGATGTACCAAGTTTTTAAAAGTACCCGAAGAATTATAATTTTAGTTGTTCCGATTAAAAGACATCAATAAAAACTTAAGATATCAATAAAGAAATCATAGTTTTTCAAGAGTTATTAATTAAAACGTTAAAAATGCTCATGCACCAAATGGATTCTTGCTTCATTGCCTCTAGCCAAGGCAGGAAGCTCCTGGCTATTTGCTTCTTGGTTGCTGACATCCACAACTGAAGTAGGTGGTATGGTATCCTCACCGTTAATCTGGCTCATTATGCTTTGTTACAAATGTTGTGTAAAACACAATAATTTATAATTTTTGCAGCAGTGTCAGGATGATAATGAAGGACCCTGTGGCGTAGGAGACATTGCCACCTATTCTTCAGATATATATATATATATATATATATATATATAATTCTCATCCGTTTATTATTTATAACTCAAACATATTTTTACAATTATTGTATAACAGGACAGCACAAGGATTTTGGCATATTCGTCATGACGGTGATTCTGTCTCATTCCACAAGAAAATCTATATAAAATCCGTTAAAGAGACACAACAATAGGTTAGTGAAACTTCTTACATTCGATCTAGATCTCGATTTCTAAGTCGATACGTCAACGTCAAACTATGATCAAGGTACCAAAAACTAATAAGATCGAGAATTCACAATTTCAATTAGTTACAAAAAAATCCACTGCGATCGAGTCTAATCGTGCGCTAATGGCGCGTTCGAGAGTACCGATCGACAGCTTCTCGATCCCAATTCTAAATTTCAAATAGGATCGAATGTGAAGAGTAAGCCAGCAGGACTGTGCCCGTTCTTTCTTTGAGTATTTTTCTTCTTTGAGTATATGTTGCAATTGGTACTAATACATTACACGCCTCGATAACGTGTATTATCACATGTCGTTTATTACGCAGACTTTTCTTCACATAAAATAGTATTTGACATCTATTTAGATAAAAGTGATTTTAGACTGGATGAATGTACTTTGATATGGTACTACTTTATTAGAGTATTACAACAATTGCTGAGATGGACGTCATTTTTTTTAAATTTTGAATTGCATTTTTTTATCATCTGTCGGTGTGTATTTGGATATATAATTTAAGTGTACTTTTATTATTTACTTAAGTATTTTGTATGTTTATTTATATTGTTGTATTATGTATTGCATATTTACTTTACTATGGCTAGGGCACGCTTTTTAAATATTAATAAACACAAAATAAACAATTGTACTTATTGTGTACTTTATCCCTTACAGTAGTCAGTATTAACCCTGTAAAAACTATATAATAAGATTAAGTAGGAACTTCTATATATTTATTATTATATACGTTACATCAACATGTTAATAGATACCACGTACGGTCGTAAGCCGTCATCGGTCAAATACCTGTAAGTATCTTATAACCAAGTAAGGTGTACGTACCGTACTTGTAATTCAATGTTGCAGGTATGTCTCATGCCTACAATAGGTACTATTTTTGTGAATCTAATCCATAGAGATAATATAGATAGAGAAGGGATGCGTTGGGCAGTTATATGATGGCGACTGGGCGTCTAGGAAAATAGAAAAGGAAGATGTGGAAGCAGTATTATCTTTGTCTGTCTAATCTCAATGCACATTGAGCAGAAAGAAATAAATAAAAAAACAAAAAGACATAGATTGTACTACATTCATCTTCACTTTCGTCTTATATGGTCACGTTTCGGGCTGGCTTTCCTTCTTTATCTATTTTTAGTTAGCCAATCAGGTTTAATCAAAATATTTCCGTTGTCCAGCTACAAGTGCTGAACGTGACATACGGACAAATCCATATGTTAAGTTCGGGACTTATATAGCGGCTACATGAACGTGTAGCCGCTGTATAAAAATACATTCAACGTTGCCATAGAAATAGAGAGACGTGGAATATGTTAAAGGGGAAAGAAGATGGTAACCTAAATACGTGTACTTTATAAAACGACAATGAGAAATAAACTACTAAAGTCGAGGCGGCATGGTCATTGGATCTTAGCCTGTCCGTAAGGACGAATCTTACAACAAACAACAACAACAACGTGGAATATGTCAAATCAACTGTCAAAGTCAAATGTCAGTATTAATTTATGTATAAACGTCTCTGAAATTCGTCCTTTGGCCTCTGCTTCATTTTATTCGGCCGGAATTCGGTTCCCAGTCACTGCCACATGTCAATTAACAGTAGATTAAATAACAAGTCTTGAAAATCGGGTACGTAATACTTCAATTTAGTTTATGTAACATTAAATTACAAGGTAAATAATATCATCTAAATTTTAGAATAATGGCACCAGCAGCTCCCGCGGTTAATCCTAAGCCGGCCAATGAACCTATAGGTATACGGGCGGTATTACTGGGCCCGCCAGGGTCTGGCAAAGGCACTCAGGTGAGTGTACACCGCTGTTATGTTCTTGTTTAACATACCTACACAAAATAATTAATGTTGAATGTGGACATATTTATTATTTATTAAATATCTCATAGAGACATTTCTCATTATTCTACATAAGTGGTACTTGATTGATTCCATTCTGCAGTTCAATCCATATTTTCCTAACTAATAAATATTTAAACCAATCTTCCAGGCTCCTTTGCTCAAGGAAAAATTCTGTGTATGTCACTTATCTACCGGAGATATGTTGCGTGCAGAGGTAGCATCAGGTTCCGAACTAGGACGGCGGCTCAAGAAAGTTATGGACGAGGGTAAACTTGTATCTGATGAAATGGTTGTGGACATGATTGACAAGAATCTTGACCAACCTGACTGTAAAAATGGATTTCTTCTCGATGGATTCCCAAGAACTGTTCCACAAGCTGAGAAGGTTTGTAACTATTATTGCTCGACTGATTATTTTGTGGATTTCTCATATTATCTAAATCTAAATGTTTTTCAAAGATAATAATCCTCATAACAATCAGATAATACATGTATTGAAATTATTATACACAACCTATAATCAAAATTATAACAGTACAGACATTTGTCTTATATTTGTAAATAGATCTATAGTCACATGACATAATTTGTTTGTTCATTTAGATAGAACACTAAATGAAC
Organism: Eumaeus atala; assembly: GCA_017140195.1. NCBI lineage: Eukaryota > Metazoa > Arthropoda > Insecta > Lepidoptera > Lycaenidae > Eumaeus > Eumaeus atala. The sequence continues at coordinate 26,353 of JAFELO010005345.1, forward strand.
ACATTTAAGTAGATTGAAGCATTAGGTTAATTTAAGCAATATTGTCATATGATTTTATAAGAGTCAACTATTGTGAAATGAAAACCCATCAGTATGAGTCATTTATTTCTGGCCTTTAAAGTTGTACCCATGTATGTACATGTATATGCTTCATCTATAAAGACTCCATGGATTCTAGTAATAAGGAGAATCTGGAGATATTGTCACCAGTATGGACTGGTTGTTATATGGATAACACAATGTCAAACTTGTAATTTGTTGTTCTGTTCAACTTTAAAGAATTGCATGCATCCATTTACCATTAGTATCACAGATAGAAAATTTTGATCTGTAAAAAGTGTTTTTTTTTTTTTTTTTATATAATATTCTAATAGAACTACTCTTAGAAAACTAGTTCTAATACTTTTAGCCAGATGAAACATGTAACTTAGCAAAATCCTCTACTCTTCAAAAAACTTCATTGTTGTTTTCTGTGAGAATTACATGGTCAGCTATAAAAAAGTGGCCTAGATTTAGCTAAAATTCTTACAATCAACATGATTGCAGTGTACATATGTATTATGAATATAATTTATGTATTATAAGAGTTGTATAAAAAAGCATTTTTTTTTTCAGTTGGATGATCTCCTTGCACAAAGAAAAACTGCATTAGATGCCGTCATTGAATTTGGTATCCAGGACAGCTTGTTGGTGCGAAGGATTACAGGGAGACTGATCCACCCATCAAGTGGACGGAGTTATCACGAAGAGTTCCATCCACCCAAGAAACCAATGACTGATGATATCACAGGAGAGCCCTTGATACGTAGGTCAGATGACAATGTAGACGCTCTAAAGAAAAGGCTGAATACATATCACCAGCAAACTGTACCACTTGTAGACTATTACATGAGAAAGGGTCTTCACTATAGAGTAGATGCAGCCAAATCTGCTGAAGATGTTTTTGGTAGGATCGATAACATTTTCAAAAGTAGATCTAGACGCACAATTTTTGAATGACAAATCATATCTAAAAAAAATTGTACAAATTTTACTTTAATTGCAATGTGGTCCATGCTGATACATCATGTGGATATACGGTTATATTGTAATATACACTTCATATAGATATATTTTAAACATTATTTGTGTAAGTATAAATATAGTGAAGTGTCTACAGTAGTGTTTTATTGTGTAATCCAAAAACCCAAGAATCTTAGTATACATGAACAGCAGTTAGTTTTGTGATCCTTGTTATTATTTATAAGTTTCTAAACATTCTAAAGGTTAAAATAATACCACAATACATATTTTGTTTACATATTTATTATTCAAAGAGTTTTGAAGGATTCTTGAAAATGATTAGGTACCAAGTATTTAGTTAGAAGCTCCATTAAGGCAACAGCATAGTTTGTTTGAATATTTCCCTGTACAACTATGTAATATAAAGTACATTTGAGATCAAAACATATCCATAGAAGTTGTACATATAAGGTACAGGCTATATAACAATCAATAGATTACATATTATGTATTATTTATATTTATAGACATTTTAATATGATATCTAGATAAATGCACTTAGTACATTAGTTTTCTGCTTTGTATGTTCATGGGCTTATTATTCTGGTAGTAATGCTAATTAAGTCATTACCACTACCCTAGTAGTGATATTAACGGAATAAACATGACTTTTCTCTATAATAATACACATATGGTAGTATAAGTTCGTGTTATGAAATCAATGGTCAACCAAGTATAGAATCATATGCTATACGCATTGGATTTTTTGCAGTTTTGATTCAAGGTACGGCATGAAAAAAAATCGTGAAGCTAAATAGAAAACGTGTTATATAACGACCGCACAATAGAGCGTAACGCTATATTTCGATTATAGCTGTTCTACAAAGTTTGTAAATAAATACTAGGCGGTCATTTACGCACACTTGAAAGTTAATTTCAGAATCGGAGCTAATCGGATCCCTTTCTACTTTACATAGGTGGACACATATCGCCCGCCCGGCTACTCACATAGCTACCGAAAATTTACTATCATCCACTTGAACACGATTTTGATAATATAAAGGCGAAATGATTAATTCGCTTTGAATTGGTGATCGTCACACCTATATTCTAAACTTTTGTGTCCAGAGGAAATCTAGCTGCATCCCCGAGTCCTGACTATTCTTCCGCCCTCTTTCGGAACCCCTGAACTAAATAAATAACCAGGCGTATTCTATATTAGCGCCCTTTGCCGCCAAACGCATTCTTAAAGAAACACTGTCAAAATGTAGATCAAGAATAGCACTCATAACGCCGTGCTAACTATAGATACCCAACTGCTATGGCCTACGAGCCGTCTACATAGTGCCAAGCTATCTTCCATGCATGTGACGCGCACCATATATTTGATACTACCGAGAGATTTACTCCAAGGTCATGGTCTGAAAGACTCGTAACATTATAGGAAGGATCAAATTCTAAAGTTTATCCTAATTTACCGTAATTTATCTAGAATAAAAAGTAGGTTAGGCAGGTATATCGTAATCACCGATATGATATTAATAGACTTCCTAAATGGCACAGCCACACATAACCTATCAGTTACAGGGTATTAGTAAAATGTTGATCCACACTACCGCACTCGGAAACGCCTGCTGTCCCTCTCTTGCCGGAAGGTGAGGGAGAGATAGTGTCGTCCCGCTTGCACCCCAGCCATCTCGTCCTTGTTCGGAACGCGGTCCGGAATAATTGTTATTCCGTGCCGTGTTTAGAACTCGGACGAAGCCAACGAGCTTTTTGTATACATATAGTCTGGTATATAAGAGGAGACCTAGACCCAACAGGTCCGAAGCCGCACCGCGCGACATACTTCCCGACCTTTTTGAAGAAAGGTCGGGGCAGTGAACAGCGAGTCCGACGGAGGA
>JAFELO010005349.1:0-22385 GCA_017140195.1 Eumaeus atala
CGGGATAAAAAGTATCCTATGTCCGTCTCCTGGCTCTAAGCTACCTCCCTACCGATTTTATACAGCCAAATCTGTTCCGCCGTTCTTGAGTTATAAGTGGTGTAACTACCACGACTTTCTTATATATGCGACTAAGTAGCTAGTTATATGACTGTTACACAAAACTCTTAGCGCCTCAAGTTCAATAATATGGGCCCAAATGTCTTTGAGTAAACATTCCTATGCGGTTATATGATTATAATAAATAACATTGGGTTGGCACCAAAACGCCTGCTCAACGTCGAAAATGTTTGTTGGGTAAGCCGTGTATGTTGCGCCAGTGGTCGCGGGTGTGAACCTACAGGAGCAGGCGTTTTTGTGCACTGGGCAAGGAGTAAGGCTCAGATGTGCACCGAGTCTTCAGGAACTGCACACCCATAATACAAACAAGAAGTCTGGAAAATGTTTTATCCGTCGTTAAACTGTTTTTAGAACAGATTAGCTTGACTGCTAACACTTTTTAAGTTATTCAGCACATTTTGTTAATTGCAATTATATTTCATATGCAATTATATATCATATGCAATTATATATCATATGCAATAATTTACTTAGTTTTTTGTACAAAGAAAAAATCTCCATGGAATACCTATAATGAAAAAAATTATTGAATCCTAATTTAATATATAATTCTAATCTTGTTTACAAATTTTCATCTCAGTAGTTTTTTGTTGCTTGCAGGGGGCTATACTCTGGCGTCTGCCGGAGTATAGCTTTAATATTAGCATAAATGATACTTTTGATTCTATATTATTTACATGCATAACCCTGGCTTACACCGTTAAAACTTCTTTTACTTAAAAATAGTACTATTATATGGTCTAGGAATCTACGTAGGAGTCGCCAAAGTGCCCATCCAATTTTCTATTAGATTTGATAACCCAGTAAAAGATTCTCACTACCTATTTTATGTTTGGTTTCACAAACAACTTCTAATATTTCCAAAGACAACAAATATGAAATAATAATGAACAATAATGTAAATAAAAAAAATGACCATTTATAGAGGAAGGCTAAGGCTATAACCATGATGCTACGACATTAGGACCGGACATACGTTAATAATAATAATAATAATAATAATAATAATAATAATAATAATAATAATAATAATAATAATAATAATAATAATAATAATAATAATAATAATAGTAATAATAATAATAATAAATACAACAAAATTTATTAATATATCCACTTATGTATTGGTGTTTTAGTAAACAATGACCTAGTGGTCATCAGAAACCTTCAGAGATATCGGGAAACTCGACTACACCTATGGAGTGGGATGGACAGGGTGTAAAGAGTGATGGTCCCACAGGTGGGGGCTGAGTACGTGGAATTACGTAGGTGCCAAATTGATGTTACATGTGAAGCATCACATTCTATGTAAACTACATTTCGATATATACTAAAAATGTGTGCATGAGGAAATAGTATCTAGTAATCTCTGTTCGCCATACTCGCACTGTACGTGAGATAGGTGTAGCTAGGTAGTATCTTATATATATATATATATACAATTGTCGTGTCACGATGTTACTTAGCCTCCTCCTCCGAAACGTCTTTACAGTTTTTATCCAATTTTATATAATCACTTGATGATGCTAAGTGGAAACCGGTCGCAAATGTAAATTGAAATTAAATAACTGTGGAAATAGTATATAAAGATTATTTATTTATTCGAGTGTTTTCACATTTTATATGCATACTTATTAGGTCCGAGGCTCGGCTTGTTCACCCAATCCGGCGAAAGAACGTTTGCCGTGTCAACTAGTAATTATTTAATATTGAGTTCGAATTTTTTATCAGTAGCACAAATATAAAGTTTCACGTTTCTAACTAAAAAAATGCAGACTTATGGCTCTCAGTGGTAAATTTCAAAATTCCTTTTCAGTGGGTGTTATTGCTAACACGACTCTACTAAAAATCGACGCATTAAAGGAGTTGTATCTTAGACCAATCATCTGTTCTTCTGCGCTTCTGTAAACCGGCGCGCGTTGGGGGAACATATGATGGACCCGCCATGCGTCAAGTGTGTCGCGGAACCTACTATTCTAAGAGCATGTAGTATGTACCAACTCAGATACCGGCTAAATAGCTAAATATCACACCGGGATTTGGCCCACCCCGTTCTGTGTGGCCGGGAGAAGCGCAAACTGTCTCAGAACCCGCAAGTTTTATCAGAAGACAATAGGCGGAGACGGCAGTGATTATGTTTCTCTATCCAGTCAACGAGGGAGCAAAGAAAGAAGAAGCCCAGCTACCATGCACTACAGAGGTATTATACCACAATACACAGAAATGACTAAATCATAGACGTTGAATTTCATATTGACTAAGATTATTTTTTCGATTAGTATAAGGGGGCCAAAGTGCAGTCAGATCATTTTGATAGCTACCGACAAAATGCAGACGTATTAGACATGTTGCCCCTTTCGCTAGCCATGGAAAACTCGATATAATGAGAACTCAATTTTGGAAGACAGAAAAAAGCGGTCGCCTTCGCTATGTCCGGACGCCAGCGGTGACAAAAACTGTGAAGGCACGAATTCAATGATATCCCACACGCAAGCGGAAACTGTTACACAGCAGATGGGGTTAAGCAAAACCTGGGTGAATGGTATTCAATGAAGACTTTGGGATACGACCTTATCGCAGAAAAACAGTCTATAACTTAGGTGAGCGCCTAGTGGACATGAGACTGAAGAGATCTCGCTTTTTGTTAAAACACGTCGTCTCATTCTTTTAGCGGAGGAAAGAGAAACACAAAGTAGTGTCGCCGCCCACAGTAGTGTGGAAGTGAGCCGCCATACTCCACGTGTATAGCGACACCACTTTACGTCCTCAGGCAAGGTTTGGTCAAGAGCCTCACACTGAGGCTCGACTGACATACATTTAGATGAGAAAGGCGTTGTTCATACGAATGCGATTGTACGTGATGCTCGTGATTGACGTGGGCCTCGTATGTGCTTGGAGATTGAAGACAAGACGCGCAGACTGAAGGTCTGCATTCAAAATCGCGGGAATCGTTTTGAAGAAACATAATTAACATTTTGATGTATAATTACTTATTCTGAAGACAAACACGAATCAATTATTTCAAAACTTCACATAACACAAGTTATGGCCCGAATAGGTACGAGCAAGAGGTCTCTACAGTTCATGCGGGTCTAATTCAATTAAAGTGCAGAAATTTTATGCAGTATTCAAGTGTTCATGACCTCACCGATCGATCATCGAAAAATATTTCCAGGTGGGCGGAGAATTAACACATACATATCTGTCTAATATCTGTGATTGTGTCACAGACGCTAGACAGTAATGTACGTACGGCAGAGATGTACGTATAATATGCCAAGAGGTGTATGCACTAGTCCTGCTAAGATGTCACCTACCTCGCGCTGCATGATTCAAACTACGACGTCAGAAAATCGATGACCTCGCTCGCGACAGAGGAAAAACGATATAACGCTTTTTTGCAATATGCGTACGAGCAACGGGGGCTGCTCGATGGATGTGATAATAAATGATCACCGACGCTCACGTGTGCTCAAAATAATATGTTGCTTCGCTTGTCAGCTGATCAGGAAAATAATGAAAGTCTAAAATTTTAAAACATAAGTGCTGAAATTCTTATAGCTTATACTTAGTCTGGCCACAAGTATTGTTACAATTAAAAGTAAAATATATTATATTTAAATTTGGCTTCTGACATTTTTATACGACAGTTCATTGTGTTTCCTCACTTTGGCGTAAAACATTGTACAATATTTTTCGATATTACAATGGAGTGGGGTGATAAAGAGAACAGAATCGCTGTGATTGTATTACACAAAGTAGGTATGGAGCCAAATGCAATTTTTTAAACTCTCTATACACTTGATATTAGTCAAATGTTTGTGTACCAGGCTATCCATCCATCCAGCATAGCTCCTAGAACCATGAGGGGTAATTTAAAAAATGACTTAGGTCTTGCAGCCTATATGGTCTTAACTGATAAATTAAAGGTGAATAGGGTGGTAAAATCGAAACAACGATTAAAGCCGCCTATCTATAAACAAAATAATTCCATGACCTCCAAAGGGTGGTTTTTTTTTCTACAATTGAGCAATATTTAAACAAAAAAATGACTTTATTTTTTTATGCTTGAAGCTCTAAAGAAGCTTCCCAATAAGTCTACAGAGTACAACGTAGCATTATCCGACTTCAGAGATGGTTTGGTGGGGTGTTGGCTATGAAGGAGTGACTGAGCCATATTTTTGTGAAAAACGGATCAAAACATCGGCTCAAGTGTAAGATAGTTACGCCCCTTAATAAGTCTATGTTCAATAACCAAGTATTTCTTCCAGCAAGAATCGGGACTAGAACGAATGTTCCGGCCTAGATCAGAGCTGAGGGCTAACTTCATGTAGACCCGACCCTAATCTCCCGGATTATGATTTATGCTCCAAACGCCATGATAATTTGGTTCCTAAAACAATTCATACGATAGGCAGTGAAGAATTTCCCCATGGAAAGAGTGAATGCTTCTATTGATACCTAGCCTCAACGTTTAAGGTCTGTACTGCAGCCAATGGAGACCACTTCGAAGAGCTTCTTATATTTTTATTGCTTTGTGTTTTAAACTAACATACTGTGAAAGTAATAAATGTTATTTGGAATTATAAATAATTTTTTGTTCTTTGTTACAATATTTATGGCAACACTAGGTATATAAAATTATCGTGTAATGTTAGTTATATTACTTCTCCGTAACGGCTCTACCGTTTTTTACTAAACTTTATATGCATATTCAATAGGTCTGAAAATCGGCTTTTATCTACTTTTCATACCCCTAAGCGATAGTGGTTGTTGACCCAACTCGGCAAAACGGCGTTTACCGGGTCAGCTAGTTAGTTATAGATATTATTTAAAATGTACGTTCACACTTTTTATCTAAAATTTTCAAAATTCAGATTTCAGATATAATTAATTAATATAAAAGTTCAGATGTAATGAATATTTTTAAAAATGAGCAGAACGTATGTTCAAGAACACACCACTTCACTCACGAATATGAATTATTGCTGAACTTATTACTAGACTGTGACGGAGCTAAGTTCAAAATAAGTATTGATTCTGTTAATTTCAATGATAATTTTGGTTTCAGGTTATTCAATAGAAATCGCCTCGTTTAGCAGACACATTGAGTTCCGTTAGCTATTCCCGAAAAGATAAAATTCAGAATACTATCACAGCTATGTGATCCATTATATACCAAGTTATTGGTATATTTTTACAATGTTTTCCAAGGAAGCCGATTACTAGTTTGAATCTCACTTAGGATAGGATTATGTGGAATTACGTTATTGTAGTACTAAGTATAATATATATATTACACTACACGTCTCCCTAGTAAGTTGGATGCGACCGATGGAGGAATAGGCAGTCTTGAGAGTCGTGAAGGGATATAAGTTCAGCAACGGTGATGGTAAATAGATCATGTCATTACGTAATATATCATGAGTGTATCGTGTAGATGATGTCTGGCTCTCCGTTCACTGTGCTCCTATCAGGGAGCTGGCGTGAAGATGTGTGTGCGTGCGTGTGTATATATTATATACAAAAGAAATATGTGTTGTTAAAACTATAAAATAAGATTCTTTTTAATTATTAAAAATAAAAGCAAAATCCCATTTATTAAAAATCCTGGATGGGGTGCGATATATGTTTTATTAACTGGACCAATCTGGCAACCAGATCAAATCTGCAATCGAGGTCAGCCAATGAACTAAAGTTACCAGGATATGAGAACTACGCAGCAGCCGTTTTAATCACTGCGCATGTCAAGTTATCGATTTAAAGCTTTTCACCTGTACTCTCGGATACGAATGAGTATAGACGTATTTGTTGTTAAATTTGAAATAAAACGTCAATTAAGTGCATTGAAGCGCCTGCTATAAACGTTGAATTTGTTAAATAGCGAAGATCAATGGCGCGGTGTTCATATTGATCATTAGAACACAACATGTTACCCAAGGTGTGCCCGCGGCATGCAGCGTTGCTCTCTATGTCTGACGAGGCTCGTGGTGGTGGTAGTGGAGGTGGAGGAATTACAAAACAATCTAATTCGAGAGTGGATGTGGTGGTGTGCACACGAGAGCCAACTGTTAAACATGAACCGACCAAAACCGAGCCTCAAGCAGTTCACAGAGAGCACCACAGTTCCACGGCCAGGCGTGACAGGAGGCGTCGAGGCAGTAAATTTTTACAAGGCATTAACGAAACATTGAAGGAGCTGCGAGACGAAATAAGACAACTGCACCTGACCTTCACATTGTATGTGGAGAAATATGAACAAATGTATCAGTCAATTGTGTACCTGAAAAGAGAAAAACGTCGATTATCAAAATACATTACCGTACTCGAGGAAAGATTAGAATATATGCCGACTAGTGGCCCAGATCCTCATGACATACAGATAATAGAGCTTCAGTAAAATGTTTAAGTATCATTCATGTTATATTTAGAAATAACTGACGTATTTCGCAGAAGTGCAAGAATTAGGACGGGTCTACACAAGGAAAACTGGAACTATTAAATAATTTCGCTTTGGAAGAGTAAATTATTAGAACTATAAATAGTAAAAGATATATTACAAAAATAACTAGTTTGAATGATCCAATAATCTACGCCTCGAAGGTGGAAACAAAATAAGAGAACTGAGCTTACGTCAGGCTTTACAATTCAGATATCTGTAATCTATACTTCGTGTTCTATATAGTTATGACATACAAGTGTATTACTGACACCCAACGACGACGGCTGGTACAAGGCAACAGCCGACTCTTGCCCACTTCGTTGGCCGAAACATCCCCTGTGACAGGGCTACATGACTCAACACTCACTCCTGTATAGTGTAGCTTTCTGTTACTGAAATAATTTTATTTGTCGTATCAGTATTTACGCAGATTGTCCCCTACAAATAAAACCCCAAGTAAGAACCTAAAAGTTCTTTACAATATTTTTATAGATATAGATTTCTCTAAGTGTTGCTGTTAAATGTATGTGATAACTAATTGTAAATATCAACTCACTATTTCAATGTATGTATGTCGAAATAAAGAATTATTTAGCAATTAATCTATTTTTTTTTTGACACTGGTTCTAATCACCTGCAAGAGGCTGTGTACCATGATGAGATGCACTAGGCTCACATAATACCCGAGCACAGTGATGGCTACGCTGTCGCATTTCGCGTTGTTAGTAAGATTCCACTCGCTCTCGCTCACTCACTACGGACAGCACTGGCGGTGTGGTCAAGTATGTCCTACTGGAACACGGCTGGATAACCGTTAACCGAGTGCATGTTATTCTTCTTCTTTTGATTTAAGTACTTTAAAGTGTTGTTAAAAATATATTAATGAAGTAAAGCTAGTGATGTGATGAATATGAGTGGAGAGGAGGCGCAACAAGCGCGCCCTTCACACATACACATTATTGACAATATTTAGGACTCAGTCGTCAGAATTAAAATTAAACATCAAGAATGGAAGAGAAAATCTAAATTTTGTTATTTAGTGCCCCATGTTCGAGGAAGCAAAACGAGGAAGCTATTCCTTTTTTTAGCCTAACACTCCACCCTTCCAAGTGGGCCACCGATTGCTCACTTTTAAGGCGGTATCACATGAACAATAGGTAACCTCGTGCCTGTCCGATTAAAGTGCAATGCATCAACGGCTCTCTTATCAAGACCACAGCGGACCAATCGTTATCCCTTATCATACTTATACAAGAAGACCAGAAAGAAGGACTGAGACCCTTCAAACCTCATCAACTATTATAACGCTACTCGACAAGGTAGTCTGCATCTCCTGTCCCACGTGGGGATGGGGTTGGGGAGGTAAAATTGAATTAAATCTTACTCGACCTACTTTCTTAAAATTCATCTCGGCTCACAAAACAGTATTTATCTTTCTCTCGGGCTCTCTGCGTCCATGTCAGCAGTGGTGAGTCAAGCCCGTCAAAAAGAAAAAGACACACAATATCCTAGCTTCAGGCTCCACAGCTCTGCCTAGAAGCCTGACAGGCGGACCCATAAATTTATTATTATTATATTTTTTTCTCTTAATCGTGGCAAATAGGTGCCGACCCTTGGCGTTGACTGTAAAGGACCTGGGGCCAGCTGTGGACCGACAGAGGTTGGTGGTGATCATAATATAATTGCGTTGAATGTTGCTTGCTCTTCCGTCGGTGAACAGAGCGCATGCGCAAGTGCTCCAAACGTTGCCGGACTTAGGTTTGGCCAGCGCGTACCTGTGCGTAGCTGCGAGCGAGCGAACGGTGTTGATTATTCAGTTTTTAGCCATTTTGTTTCATCAGTTTGGTTTATTTTCCTAGTCCAGTTCGATTTAGTTTTTCCTAAGATTCAGAAATATATATATAACACAATAGGAAGAAGTGTGGATTCCCTCCTACCTCCTTCCTTGATCTAACACATTAACTTATTGACACGTCGAAGTCAACAGCCAAGTATAGCCCTGAGAATGAAAACTTAACATTGGGGAAACATGCATACGAGTTGCCCTCCCAGTCCTCTGCCCTCCAATGAGCCGCCAAAAACTAAAAACCGCACAAAATGCAACAGAATAGATGTCGCTTTACGACGATATCACGTAAGCGAGAGGCGAGGGGAGAGAACCTCACCGGTCGTGCCGACCCAGTTTGGCTGCAATGCAGCATGACACCACCTCTTACTTATCTCTACACGTATAATCCCACATATTATTATATTTTAAACATACACGTTCGTATACTGCACGTATAACTTTGCAATTCCTATGCAATACTATGGGATTGCAAAGTTTGTGTATATAGACAAATGAACCGAAATATTTTTTGTCGGACTTTCTCTTGATTTAGACACTAAACACTAATTATATTCTCAATTTGACGCTCCTGTCTGCCAGGAGTCTTCCCTCAAACCTTCAATTTATGATCATCGTTCGGAAACTTCGACTAGTCAGTAGTAATTGTTAGACTACTGGTTCAAATTGAAATACTTACCCATGTTATAAAAATATGCAATTCCTTAATACTGACCTAAGCGTTCGACTCAAACCAACACAATTTGAACTTCACTTGAACAACCAATTACACGTCGACAAATCACATTTTAATGCGGGAGTACTTAGGAAGAGGTGGTGCCATGCTGCATAGGAGGAGGTAGTGTCATACACGGTGCATGACACTACATCCTTCTATGCAACGGAATTGGGCTGGCATGACCGGGGAGGTACCTCTCGCGCACATACAATACTGACGCCTATGAACATCCACTTAACCGCTCGAAACGCGACATCTTGTCACTTTACGGCGCTATCAGGTGAGGAGCATGGCACTACTTCTTACTATGCGATGAGACGGTTATGAGACTTGTGTCGATTGAGATGAGACGATTATGAGACTTGTGTCGATTGAGATGAGACGATTAGGAGTGTTTGAATTAGTGTCAACCTGATACGCGTGGAGGGAGTATCAAATGACATCCCCTAACCGCTCTGTGCACAACTTCGAATCACACCTGACCGTTTTTTCCCTACGAGAAGTGGGCTTTTTAGGGTTCTGCACCCAAAGGTTAAAATGGAACCCTATCATTAAGATTCCGTTGTGCGTCTGTCACTAGGCTCCCGTGAACCGTAATGGCTAGAGAATTCAAATTTCCACAGACATTTCTGTTTCAGGTATTAAAAACACGGAATAAAATAATGATTTAAGGGCCTTCTATACAAGAAACCTGATTTTTTACATAATGGTACGGAACCCCTCGTGTGCGAATCCGATTCGCACTGTTTTTTGCTCTTCGACTTTTAACTAGAACAGGGTATCACTATCGTAGACTTGATGGTACCGGCCGCTGAGCAACTGTTTTAAATAAATAAAGTGTGAATAGTTTCTCGCAAGAGAGAAGAGCTTATACGAGGGTGGATCTAAAAGTTCAAAGCTCGACCAAGTAAATAAAAGAAGAAAGGATCTAAGTTTATTTTTATTTTTCGACATAGTCTCCACTTAGTTCAACACACTTCTTCCACCTGACCTGCAACTTGTTTATCACCTCGAAAAAAAAAGATTCCGGAAGGTCGGCGAAATAATCGTTTACTGCGACTATCAACTCATCTTTGGTCGAAAATTTCGAGCCACCCAAATGTTTTTTTTTTAATTTGGAAATAAATGATAATCCGAGGGGGCTAATTCCGGCGAATAAGGTGGGTGGGGCTGCAATTCGTAGCCACAATCATGGATTACAGACATTGTTTCAACCGAAGTGTGAACACGTGCATTGTCTTGATGAAATAAAAATTTCTTACGCAACATTCCCGGCCCTTTTTCTTTTATTTCTTCCCGGAGTCTTCTTAAAAGGTTACAATAATAACTAGAATTTATAGTTTGACCTTTCGGTAAATAATCTACAAAAATAATGCATTTCGCATCCCAAAAAACAGAAACCATGATTTTGTTAGTCGACAAAACGACCTTAGCCTTTTTCGGTGTAGGAGAGTCTGATATTTTCCACTGTTTTGATTGTTGCTTTGATTCAGGAGAATGGTGGTGAACCCAGCTTTCATCCATGGTAACAAATCTAGACAAAAAGTCTTCGGGATCAGTCTCAAAAAGTTCCAAACAGTCTCGCGAAATTATGTATCGAACTCGTTTTTGTTCAGCTGAAAGCAACCTCGGGACCCAGTGAGCAGAAACCTTATGGAACCCCAACTCTTCTGTTATTATGTCTTGCCATAATTAATGTTGTTATCTCAGCTATCTTGCCAATGTTCAAACGTCGGTCACCCAGTACGAGATCACAAATTTTATCGATGTTTTCTTTCGTGATAGAGGATGTAGGCCTTCCACTCCTAGGATCATCTTTAATGCTCTCACGACCGCGCTTAAACTCAGCTACCCACTTCTTGACACTGGAATACGATGGAGCAGACTCCCCCAAAGTGCTAACCATATCTTGATGGATGTCTTTTGGTGATAGGCCTTTTTATTGAGGTATTTAATGACTGCACGGTGTTCAATTTTCTCCATTATTGAAAATTGCGTCAGATTGTTTCAAACAAATAATCACAGAAAATTTATATTGTGCAGTATCGGAATGAAACTGCGCACAATAAATCAATATGACACATAGTAACAAATGACGGTAGATTTAAAAAGATGTCATAGCTCCATGTAGGTTAGGCCATGAACTTTTAGATCCACCCTAGTACTATGTAATTGACACGTACCTCTTCTGTATAGTTCGGCCACTCACAATGGGCCTCCGAAAACTCACAATGCTCATGAAACTTGTTCTCAGTCTCATGATACCGCGAGAGAGAGAGATCTCCCCAATCATGTCCACCCCAATTCAGCTGTAATGCAACACAGCACTACCTTTTACCTATACGTTTTTATACCTTCTAATTCGTTAAAAAAATAATATCAATATAACCACATTTTACACGATCTTATCAGAGGTGATTGACTTGCCTGCACTAATGGCCACAAATTTAACCAAATGCTGAGGCACTTGGTTAAATTTGTGGTGGTGTAATGAGCTACGGTCCAAGAGTACCTAGTAATTTTGGTCGAAGCGGATACAGCGGCCGAGACTAGTATTTTGGCCGAAACTGACCGAAACCGAATATTAGTCCGGACCCTAGAAAACATTGCATTACCAAATACACCTGTATTTTACAAGTGTACCTACACAGGAGAGTATAACTGATGTAGTCATCGCATGTACACGTAGGCACGTGTTTCTCTTACAAAAGAGTTTTGATGTCTGCTGGCTTCTCAGAGGTGTTAGCATAATTTATGAAATATGTAATTTTACCAAGTAAAATATATAAGCTAAGCCTGTGTGGAAATGTGCCAAAGTGGCCATAGGCTTGCCATCTATGACATCATGGGCCTCAGTACCTTGGCTAATCGTGGGTGTTCTAGTATATCTACTTACAAGTTGCAGATGTACTGGCACACCTCTGCCTACCTCTGCGGGGATAACAGACGTGAAGGTACGTTACGTCTATGTCGAAATCATGAAAATAATGAGGACCTATCTCCGAGGACTCCTACAATTGCTAAAGTCCCGAATGGCCTTCGTCAAGCATTTGAGATAGTTTTTTATTTTTATTTAAAAGTATCTTCCTACTAGGACAGTATTAAAGCGAAGGTCGAGAAAGCACCAGCTACTTATGGTAGTGTGCATAAAAGTAAATAAACAATACAAACACGACTACTGCGACATAAAATAGATAGAATTTATCTCGCGCAACAACAAAAAAACATGATGTCTACATATTCCTATTATTATTATTTTCTGCAAGAAATGCGTATGATAAACGTTAGTGGGGTCGGCAGTGAGTACCTAACGATATGTTAAGTCTGTGCTAGCGCACACAACTGCGAATACAGTGTACATCGCTACTATATGTTATCATAGCAATGTATGTAGCCAAGTCGATCAATAGGACGAAACTGCGCATATTAGATGACTCCCGTCTATCGGCTTCAATGTTCCCGTGGGATCAATACGTTCCTTATCAGTGGCAGCTACTAGGAATACAGAACTCCTGAGGATATCGATTTTTGCTGTAATTTTCTATATATTATTTCTATTAGTCAAATTCATCAAAAAAGGAAAACAAAACACACCTGTGATTTGTTACAACATACATTTCTGCAGTTGTAACATATTAAAAACTATAAATACTGGAGCTGCGCCATCCCGTGTCACACAGGTAAATAGATTGTAATTTAGGAACCATTTCGATAAAGTAGTTTCCATTAAACCTCACTAGAAGGTACTTTATTTTCACAGTAATTTATTTGGTAGTATAATGTAGTTTAATTTGAGTACATTTTTATTGAGTATTATTATTATTATAAAACATACTGACTGAAACATGTTCGGACATGTAACATATAACATAGGATATTATATTCTTACCATGGATGTAACGATTGTTATATCGTTTAACGGAATCACATCTTCGCCATTTCATTTATATTCCACAATTAAATATTAATAGTTGTGTGTAGGGAGACAAAGAAAATAACCGTTGGATTTACATATATTACTCTAGTGAGATCAGTTACCATTCCGTTTTGAGAATATCCTAAATCACGCTATCAAAATTCCATGGAAAAATTTAATTAAATTAGAGCCACCACTTATCAGTAAGGTTCCGATTAGATTTTTGTCTTGTATCGTCTATATAGCTTGCTAGTTTTGGTTACCAGGATCACATGATACGTTTATTGCTGAAGCTTGAATCGTGTGGTCTAACCGACAAATTCGTTACGTCGTTAATCCCCGGATAAGCCTAACAGATCCAACTTTATATCCCATGCATTGCATTGATTATTGTTGGGATGATAGTTTGCAACAATTTTGTAGTTACTTTTGCTGATATATTGCTTTAAATTTAAACAATATTTCGTTGTTTGGATAACAAGACCATTGTCCATCAACAAGTTTCAGCTACGGGATCGTAACCGGTGCAATGAAGCATGCAAATAAAAGTATTCTTCGGGTATGTAGTTTTTTAAATATTTAATTTGTCCAATCTTAAGAATAACCCTCACTTCCCGGTCATGTTCTAATTGTTAACATTGAGGGCTATATATATAACGTGCCTAATAATATATATATATAATGTAAAAAATCTACTTCACTAAACAAGTAGATTTTTTACATTATATGTAAATTATTAGGTACATACCAATATGGATGAACAGTATATATAGGCTCTACATAAACAAAGCATTCAATAAACAAGCAGAACGGGAATAAAATAGAACGCACCAACAGATAATTGCGAATAATTTATTAACATTTACAGTAAATAGACTACGTTTGCTACACAACAATTATTACAGAACAGCCACTCGTTTATATTCATTCAAATTAATTAATTTAATTTAGATTCAACAATCAATATTTCGTCACTTTCTAATACGTCAATTTATAACACATTTATTACCTCCTTTAAACCCGAAATAGCAGTTAGTATGTGCATTTAATGAAAATTTCGCTATGCTTGTGTACACAATGCGGGGAAATCCGTCGATTGTCCAAAGGTATGCGTGAGTCTAAAATGATGAAAGATGAGATATCGGTCTCCGTAGATATGCTACGGTCCAAAATGGATAGAAGGTATGTCAGAGTCTGTAAGAAATAACCAATTATTACCACAAAAAACGCTCTAGAGTCCGAAAAACACACTTGCACGAACAATAATCGAAAATTCGATTAAATACGTTAGGTACTTGCATGTTATCGAAAGTATTCTTAAAAAAGTATTCTTTAAAAAGAAGTCTTTTTCTGCCTCATACGCTGCATTTTATCGCTACATTTTACCAGAGACAAGTATTAAGAATGTTTTAATAATCCTCTTTTGCATTGCGCAGGAGATTAAAAAAAATTACAAAACGAGAAATTAAGTTGTTGAAATATCAAAATCATGTATTACATGTTTTTCATAATGTGATTACAAAATTTGTGATTTTGCTATTGTCACAATTTATTCAATAGCGACATCTTGCGCGGGATCAGTGAAACTTCAGAGGGAAACTACACGATCTAGAGAATAGATGGCATTACGTTCCATACATTAAAACTTGTGACTTCTTAGTATGAGACTGTCACCGGCATGCTAGCTCGTAGATAATACTCATATATGGACTAGTTGTATCCCGTGCATTTTCGCACGCTCTATGTCTCAAGAAGACCTGGATGTTTTCAGGATAAAAAGTATTTTGTATTAAACAAACATACAATCTATTCTCTTCCAAGATTCAACCAAATCCGTTAGTAGTTATTATGTGAAAGTGTTGATGATGATGATGTCCACCCAGACGCATTCGTCGGCGGCGAACCTTAACATAGTCCACGGAGATGGAACCTGTTGCAAGGTGTGCGGTGTGCGGTGTGCGGTGTGCGGTGTGCGGTGTGCGGTGTGCGGTGTGCGGTGTGCGGTGTGCGGTGTACGGTGTGCGGTGTGCGGTGTGCGGTGCAACTGTCCTGCTGTGTTGTATGTGTAGACATAGGAAGGTTTTGGCCGGTAAATATTGATTTGGCGTTTCACGTCCAGATCTTCTACGCATTTCTGCTCAAATTCTCTGTTCTCTTTGGATACAGAATATTACCACTCAGTCCTGTGCTGTGCCCGTTCTTCCCATCCTTCGCAGAAGATTTTACATGCATTAAGATGGCGCTCTAATACGTCTATACTGTTACCAGGTTTATGTTTTCCTTCAACTCGGGGTATAGAACAGACTTAGCATGGCGAGAGTCGCTCATGCGGAAAATATGGTCGCACCATCTTAACTGTCCCTTCATTGATATGGACTCGATACCGCTCAACTTAGTTCTTCACAGTACCTCAGTATTTGAGATCATATCATGCCACCTAACGTAAAGAATTGAGCGCAAACACTTTGTGTGGTACTGATAAAGGCATTTTATATCGCTTTTGTAGAGGTAAAGCAAAATGGGTAGGATAATTGATTTATATACTCCAAATTCTTTTACGAAGTTGGCCAAATAATGGCACAGCTTTGGCTAAGAGAATTGGTGTGGAGTCCGAGGAGCGGTCACAAACACCTTGCTTCAACACCTGTGTTTTAGTAGCGCTGACAACCAGACCAAATCTCTTTCACGACATGTTCAGTTTCAATTACAAACGTACAGTACTAGCTGTGCTCCGCGGTTTGTCCCGTACAAATTCTATTCCAAGGGAACCAGTTATTTTTTTGTTTAATAATTAATTATGTCATTCTATATTGTACCTGATACCTATTAAAAATTTCAACCAAATCCAACCAGTAGCTTCCAAGCGTTCAAGGAGTAATGAACATACAAACAAACTTTCATATTTTTTAGTATTAATAGTATAGGACTAGTAGGAACCCAAGTGCAACTTCCCATCGGTCTCTGCTCAGGTTGCACAGAACCCGACAGCCAAACTTAAAATATAACTTTTGTAAGGTACGTCATACATCTCCTTCAGGAACCTGATCGAATGTACTCGTAGATATTTTTAATTCATTCAGACCAGTGAACTCTTTCTGAATTCGGTTGTCCTCATTACATCATTTGTCACTAGCTGCTCTCTCCGGTTCTACCCACGTAAGTTCAAAACTTTCATCATACAAACATTCACATTAGGGACGAAATATTAAACAAAACATGACGGACATTCTGACAAACTTTCAACTCCCATTTCGCTTTTAAGGGGTTATGCATGGTCATACAAAACAAATAGATGTCTATACTCTATATCCGTCGCCTCGACTAAGTAACCTATTTCATTTATGGATCGCTGCTGGACTTTGGAACGTAATAAGGCAACCAGTTTACCAACACGTAGTTGTGATCGAGTTCACCGGATGAACTATATTACCAGGGTATGATAATAACGTAGAAGATATGTCTGATAAACTTGAAACTGCGCATGCCGCACTATTGATTTTCCCCCTTCTCGGATACGATTGGACAGAGGCGCGAGTTTATTTCCTATATAAAAATATTAAACCTTTGTAATTCAACAAAACCATACTCAGCCGTTGCTTGTTAAATTACAAAGCGTCTCATCGCGTAGACATACAAATGTTAAAGTTAAACACGCCGCTGGTGTGGTTCTCGCATGCAACTAGCCTACCTGAACTAGCTGTGCCTATGGACATACAGAATGATGGCCGACGTAACATATCCACTAGCAACGACGTGGAGATGGTGACCATACGAGACGAACGTGACTCCATTAAGGAAGAGTTTGTAGAGGTCGATATTGGCAATCTCGACGACCATAAGACGAGCAAAAGAAATAATAGAAACAATGAAACATTTGTAAAATAAATTGAAAGGAATTCTCTGCGTCTTTCTGCATCTAGATGCGAGAGAGACAGGAGAATCATTAGTACAGACTTCTACTCGCATCATGACATATAATTGCATAAGACAACAACACAAGAAACTGTGACTGTTTTAAGGAATACGATTGAAATATTTCACAACACACAACGCCAAAGATATTTCACAACACACAACGCCAAAGATATTTCACAACACACAACACCAAAGATATTTCACAACACACAACGCCAAAGATATTTCACAACACACAACGCCAAAGATATTTCACAACACACAACGCCAAAGATATTTCACAACACACAACGCCAAAGATATTTTACAACACACAACGCCAAAGATATTTTCAGAATAAAGCCCGAAGAAAAGGGCAAGACACTGAACAATCTAGTTGTCAAGGAGCGCCACTTAGATGTTATTATGAAATGTTTCAATAAGTTTTGAAAAGTAATTATAATAAACACTAGGGACCGAACACGCTATCAGCGCAGCGTAGAGCGCACACTGTAGCGGCCCTCGTGTTTTACCGTACCAGCAGAACGATACAACGCCGTGTGATCAAGCATAAAATAACATGTAACTTTATGAAAACATTAAAAATGCATATCGGAATACAAAGTCATTTTAATACTTTTTTTAATATCATAGGTCAAACGTGCAGTCGGGGCCAGAGCTCACAAGCGAAGCACATTTTTGACTGCTCTTTGCTGATGGAAGTGACCAGTGCAGCTACATCGGTTACTATAAGACGAGTCGGGCGCCGGTCTAGGTGAGAAAGTGGTCGATAGAGGGACAGGCCCCCTCCTTTCCCGCAGATGGAAACGAAGCTGAACGACATCCGTACGTGTGTACATGCTTTGCCCTTCATTTGGAATGGACCACCGGAAGCATAGGCTGCATGTCAGCATTGGCACTACCTCTTACTGATTAAAATTCTTCTGCCTTGGTGACACACGCACACATTCGAGATTTTAACATTGCACCCATAACACGGCGGAAAAATAATCCGTATTTTTCTTCAACATACTTAATTAATTCTTTGTGAAAGTATGATATTATTTAATAATTGGCATGCAATTTTTATTAACTGTAGGTCGCCAGCAAAATTTCGCGTATTTAATCAAAGATTGCGATGCCTATAAAATCTTGTATGTCAAATAGCTTACATATATTATCATCTCTGTCAACAGCAGTATTTATTTTATTTTCTATTTTAAATATATTTTGTTTTAGTTTTTTGTTTCGCTTTATATATGGTTACTTAAAGAGGCTCATGTGCAGCTGCAGCGGACTGGTGATGATGAGGTGTACTCACATTATTGTGTTGGACTTCTCTTCGCTTCTACAGCATAAGGTTAGGTCCGAACAAATAAAAAATAATACAAACGGCCGTAGGACTGCCTGGCACGAAAGGGCGTGCACTAAGTTCGGCTTACTTTTGACAAGGTTGCTTTTGTGTAATTCCTGTCTTACAATATAAAATAATGTTTCAGGTACAATGACAAGTATTCGACATATAAAAAAAGGATTCCAATATGTAAAATAATACATGACCGACAGACAAATATCGGAGGAGGAATTGGGCAGGCACTACCGGAAAGCTACCTCTTACTCACATGATACCGGCGTAAGGTGACATATTCGGTGTCGCATTTAGTGCGTTTTGTGAGTAGACGGTGGACCCTTGGAGGGGAAGGTAGAAAAGGAGGGCGACTCATCTGCATATTAATTATGCTGGACTATATATCATGGATATCATAATATTAAAACAAAACTGTTCCAGCATTAGAAGCGCATCGCGACGAAAAGAAATTAACTGCGCTCTTCAATATATTATTGCCATAATGAAAACAGTTCTTGTTGTATATTTTAATTATTTGGATTCCAAAATCAGATAACTCCCATGACATGATCCACTAAAGTGACTTTTTGTCACTAAAGTGTATAATGTATATGTGTAAGTTGACACTAAAGTGTATTTTTTATTTCGAAGAAAATAATGAAATAATAACAAAATCAAACAATTTTCATAACTCGAACGAAAATTATAAATATATATGAATTTTGAGGGAATGCCCTACTTAAACGTCATACACAGAAAGCCCATATTTGGCGGAAGGCGTCACCAGGATGCGAGGTAGCCCACCATAATATTCTGCAGCGCGCACACATCACAACAATCACATCGCAACATCAATCACACAGATCCCCTCTTCGGATCCCCTACTATAGTGTTTCATTCAACATTTTTTCAAATCGATCCTGTAGTAGGAGCCTATTCAATGAACACAAACAAATAAATAATCAAATGTTTCTACTGTATAATATTAGTATCGAAAACGTGAATAGGTAATAATAGAAACACTTTGAATCCGGATGAAATGACTGGATTATTTCAGCCCGCCGTTTTCACTTTACTGAAAATACCAACATGACTACCCAGCCTTCACATGTACGGGAATACTCCTGAAGCTCGTTCGTCTATTTTTGTAAGTACTTCTCACTAGACTTTTACAGGGAGACGAATAAAACATTAACATAAAT
The DNA here is from genome assembly GCA_017140195.1 of Eumaeus atala. NCBI lineage: Eukaryota > Metazoa > Arthropoda > Insecta > Lepidoptera > Lycaenidae > Eumaeus > Eumaeus atala. Next base: position 19,487 of record JAFELO010005349.1, read on the forward strand.
ATTTCTACGAGCATACGTGCTGGCCTTTGGGTGACCATGTGCAACGTGAACATATTACACATTAACACTTGAAGGAGCCAAGCTGTCCTTTAGCCCGTCTCATCACGCACCATTAATGCTGCGGAGCTTTATCTGTAAATATATCCGATGTGTATTTCATGCGCTCTTGAATGGGGCCGCAGAGAATCACATCGCACAAAATCGGTAATTGATACTCTTAACTTAGGGCTTAATATTGGAGTCGGAGATGATGGACGCTCTGGATAGATCGAAGCCGAACAAGCCAGTCGGCAGAGAGAGAAAAATACTACAAGACCTTTTTAACCAAATATGGCGAACATGCCAATGGCCGGATGACTGGAAGGAATTTGTACTCATTCCAATCCACAAGAAAGGCTCCAAACAAATATGTGGAAAGTACCGCACAGTTGCACTAATATTACACGCCAGCAAGATTATGCTCTCTATATCAAATGAAAGATTTAAAAATGTATATATCTAAATCAATGAAAGATTGAAATCATTTCTCCAATGGCCAAACGAGCAAGCAGGATTTGTTAGGGGACGTGTCACGAGAGAACAAATTGTCAATGTCAGAAAAATCATTGAAAAAAGCCGTGAATTCTGCAAGCCAATGTTTTATTGATTATACGAAGGCGTTCGACTATATGCAGTGGGATTACTTGTGGAAGATCCTAACAGAATTGGGTATTCCTAAACACCTTGCTGGACTGTTATCAAACCTATAGGTTCAGGACGAATCTTTATGGTGGCGGTAGATGGCATCTCCAAACCGTTTAAAGTTCGACAGAAATGTATCTTATCCTCTATTCTCTTCAATATATACGGGGAATACATTATCAGAAGAGCTCTAGAAAACTGAGAAGGCGGTATCTCGATGGGAGGTATCAATGTTTCTAATCTCAGATATGCGGATGACGCCACACTCTTTGCGACATCAGAAACGGAACTTATTGAACTGATCAGAGGAACATTGAGAAGGAAAGTGAATTGGTGGGGCTTTCAGCCAACCGAGCCAAGACCAAAATTATGGCTATAGACGGGAGTGGGTCATTTGTTCGAACAGAATTAACTGACCACGAGCTTAGGAAAGAATTTGTGTATCTGACCTGTGAATGACCCTAGGTCATTAATAACTGCTCAGGGAGAATCGATCAAAATCCAGATGGCCAAGCCTGCGATGTGTAAACTAACCAGAATCCGACAGAGCAGGAAAATTTCAATAAATACTAAAAAGAGACTCGTTCAAGTTTTGGTATTCTCTATTTTCCTTTATGGTGCGGAATCGTGGACAATTCGCTCCCATGAACGCAAGAAGATTGACGCATTTGAGATGTGGTGCTGGAGGCCTATGTACCATCCGTATACCATGCACGGCTATGAAGACTAACTTATCAAACCTGAAACAGCTGGAAGTAAAGATCAGACCGAATCATTGACTATCTGCTACCAACGAATCCTGAGTTACTTCGGACATATATCCTGAAGAGTGCCGAATAATCTGGATTGGTAGTGGTAGGGAAAATACAAGGAAAACGACCTCGCGGACCGGGACTAGTTTTCCGAGCGCAACGACTGATGGACTCAGCAACACCATATCATCAGCGTTGCTAATACTGTAAACGCAGTGACCGTCGAGCGAGCATCCCATACGTGTGCTGCTAAGTTCAACAGTCAGCTCATTCACATACAGGTTAAAGAGTGAGGGCGAGGTCAGTCCACCTTGTCGCACCCCACACTCCAACCTATACTCTGCCGACAGCTGTACAAGCCAATTGACCTGATTTATCTGGCACCCGTACTACCAATACTTAAAGATGTTAACAATATCAGCTGGGACACCAGATTTAGTTATCTTAGCTCATAGAATTTTGTATCTTATCAGACCAAATGCCTTTGACAGGTCAAGAGAAGCAGCATAGATGCTTGTTCTTCTACCTGTGATGTATTTAATTATATGCTTGAGGGACATTATCGCACACTCTGTCAACAAACACGGTCTGAAACCAAACTGAGCTTCATGCAAGTTTAGATATTTTTTAAGCTGTCTCTCAAGCAAACCATCCAAAGTTTTATTTTACCGGAAATATCGCCTGTCCTACTTTTGACTATGGGTACTACTATCGCTCTCATCGCGTCTTTGGGCAGATAAGAATGCCTTTATAAAATGTAAATAATATTCCCAGTAGCTGCGATAAATGTCCACCATACAGGAAGGCCGTGTCCTGGCGACTTCCCTCTTATCATCGCCTTAATGACTGAGGCAACTCCTCTTGCAGTAACACGCTCATATCCACCCACAACTAAATAAACTTCGAATTTACTCAAAAGTCAGCTAAATGAACGCGAAGGTTTTGCTGGCTCGTTAGTATGACTCGGTAATTAATGAAGAACTTAAGTAAAACTAGACTGCCAATTATTTTTAATTAAAAACGCGTCTGCCCATTTGATTTTGATGTTATGTAATATAATGTGACACAATCTGCCTATCTAGTTCCGATATCATCAATATGCTGTGGCATAGAGGGTAGACGAGCGGCCGAGCCTTGTGGTGACACCGACATATAACCAATACTATTACAGCACCATCTCCTACATTTTAGGGATGTTATTACCACAATGTTAACAAACTCTGCTCAGTAGCAGATCGAGGTGAAGACCGTAGTTTACCTTATAAATTTAAAATAAACAGATGGCATTGTCTACACAATTACATAAAAATATTATTCCTTCCCTTTTATGTTCTTCACGGGAAACTTTCTTTTTGAATTTTCTTCAAATATAAAATAATAATTATGAATGTTTATGTAATTATAGCGAATAAAATAATATATATAAGAAAAAAAAAATTAAGAGTTGTCTCTTAATTTTTTTTTTC
>JAFELO010005349.1:22559-51787 GCA_017140195.1 Eumaeus atala
ATATATTTTTTGTTTTTGGCGCACTGCGGCTACCAGGTTCGCAAAGCACTCAAGGATGTGTCGTGTCAATATTGCTGAAATTTGTGCGTGCTCCAATCCATGAGCTTGTTACGTAGTAAATATATAAGTATATCTAAATACCTGGGTTTAATGTTTTTTTTTTTCATAAATTTTGTTTGTATTGGACACCTGTGAATGCAACGTTCCATGTCACATGAACATTTAGTTTTCAGGAGAATGTATCTAAAAAATAACAATGTCTTTTGGAAATGTACCTAATTTTTTCCATAAGATGCAACCGAAGAAAGTCTAGCAGCCTACCTAGCTAGAAATTTTCTCTAATATATATTTTTATAAAACAGTGATACGTGAGGAAAAAATATCTATCTCTTTTTTAAAGAATTGCATAAATTTGATCATTTGGTACAGTCGAGATAACATATATGTAATGAAATTTATATAGTCTACTTATGATGACAGCTGTGACAGCTGACACCTGTATGAGACAGTAGATTATCCAGTACGGCATCAAATGCCGTGAGATGAGGATACCTCGGGAGTGTCGCTGCGATATGCGGTGGCTTGATATCACACACGTAACACTGAGCAGTGTAGACCTAGAGTCATCCTGACGCAGAACTTCAACACATCTAAGTATACAACAATATATACAGTAAATGGATAAGATGTGCAGAAAGCTAACATTTTAATATTATATGCATTAGATGCTCTTATTTGTATACAATAATATAATTCGCACACGCACACATAATTTGTGACGAATTATAGTACACGAATTATATTGTAAATATATCTACGAAATATAAATTTCACTTTTTTCTATTTTTATACAAAACGGTTTTTTAATTTTTCAGTATTGGCATTGAATTTTTATCTCAAACCTGATTGACGCTGTATACACTCACAGCAGTGTACAGTAAAAAGGATTATTTCAATGTAAACGAACGCCAAGAAAGGATTTTTCGAAATTCCGCCCATAGGGAGGTGAAATAGAGGGGGTCGAGTTTAATTGGATAGTAAGCATGTAACACTCGTGAAACCGCGGGATGCTGCTAGTTATTATTAATTCAGAAAACGTGTTCAAGCGAATTAAAGTAAATTTATATTAAAAAAAAATACCAACAATACTCCTTCACACCAGTGCCCTAAGTAGACTGAGGGAAGTGCCACATGCCATGGTTCAGACATAGTGCAACAGATTTGGCTGACGCTACAGGTACTACGTAATCTTTTTGTTTGTCTACGTGTAAAATAAACGAACAAGTGGCTGCATCGCTCCAACTAGCTCGACATCGGAAACGCGTATCTTCTTAAGATATGTTACAAGTTCCGTGTCTTTAAGTTTTCGCTTGTAGTCTTAAAGAGCATCAGACTGATAACTTCTTTTTCTAATTAAAATCAATAGGACAGAAGGGAGCATGCGTGAGCACATCTTGATGCATATCACTGATTTCTATGCAATTGGATAGCTCACAGTTGATGTAGTTCACCTTTAAAGCTCCTTTACATTCAGATATCAGCGCCTTCTGTAACCGATGAATTAAACTAAATGTTATATAAGGTGCAATGCTATGCAGATAAGAACATTTTATTTTTAAGTTTAGTTTTTCAACCTTAGGTACATTGAGGCGATGACTATTTGGTAGTAATAAGTATAAAATATGGGGTATGTCGGGCATCTTGCCCCATATTTTTGGAATTCTTCATATGCATCAGCTATCCAAATGTAGAGTTCAGTAACGCAGACATTGTCAGATACATTTTCCTGAATCCACCTTCACATTTGTACAAGCCTGGTACAAATTGTAGTGAACTAACCTACATTAGGTTTTACTGATCTAATCAAACATGGATGGAATCGTGATGCTCAGAGCTGGGTGGGATCTAATTAAATTTTTTTATAGAATCACTAAATCAGTTTTAGAATACTGTGTTACGAAAGTATTTCTGCTTTTGAACGCAGAAGCAGAAGAGATTCTTCAATATCTCGCAATTTTCCGGACGTTGTAAGATTAGAAGTTACAAGATAAGAGTTTCCCAAACATCAAAAAAGACACTTCCCTTACATTAGAAATATTCAACAATCACTGTCTTATAATATTATTAAACTAAAACTTTTCATTTGTCACCTTTAATGTCCATGTTTCAAAGATCACTCAAAAAAAAAAATTTTGCTATAAAATTAGCTTAAAAAAATCACACTTATATAGCTATAACTTACTTAATTATAGCGAAAAATATTCATTTCAATAATCAAATTCATACATCAAACAAATCATGAGAACATTTATCACAGACAGACGAATGGCTTTATAGGGACTTGGTTTTATAATAAGTATAGGTATTTGACAACTATTTTTCATTTCCATAGTTCCCAAATAATGTCACACGTATAAAATCTGCATGAAATTGCTGCGGGATAAAAATCTTGAGAACATGAGCTTTAAACAAAATAACAAAAAATTAAAATAAACATGGTGATATTTTTTTTACATTTACAAATTAACACAAAATTGCGATGTTACGTTTTTAATAACGCCATCGTGAGCAGCATAAATGTACTTATATGAATGCTATAGGCATTGCGTTGCCTAGCTTAGTTGCGTTGTTAGCTTTTAACGTTCACGAGGTGGCGTTGACTCCAAAGTTAAGTGATTTTGGAGTTCATCTCTAAAATCATAAACCATCAATAATTTGCGCGCATTATAGGTTAATTGTAATAAATTGTATTCTTCCAATAAATTAATATTAAGATTTTGATAAATTGATTTATTAATGAAATGAAGAAGGAAGTGCATAGTAATGTACAAGTAATTCAAACTGTTTATTTTAATTTAACATAAAATAAAAGGAGTTAAGAATATATTACCAATGCATCAGTTGCAATCAAAATGGTGCAGTTGTGCCCGTTAAACTTTTGCTATCTCTGATAATTTTGTAGCTAAAAATCCACAAAATCAGGCTGACAGGACATTTTTTCGTGATTCCGATCATACAACTCAATTTCTCAGAAATGTTAGTTGTGCCGTTTTTCAGTAACACGATAGTGTTAGTGACACAAAAAAAAATGTCCATACATATTAACGTATATACACTGTTCACTAGGTGTTCGTTATAGTAGTATTTTCTACCAAATAGTCTCGTATTTTGTATTTAAATAATTTTAATTCCGTAATAATCTTATTTGTTTTGGAATTTGTTATATAATTTGAGTGCAATACAAAAAAGTTAAGTAATAGTAAGAAATCACAACAATTCCTCTCCGTGGCCCTTGCCATGCCCTTTTTCGGATTGTATTTGTGCTGTGAGAGCGAGAAGTCTGATACACATTAACCGGATTGATTTTGGGTCTAAAGGGGATCTGATCCCCTTTCGTCTGCAGATAGGAGAGATGAAGTTTAGTTGTTATTTTAATGGCTTATTAATACAGCTACTAAAGACCTAAAAATATCCTTTTTTTTTAAGTTAACTTTTCTGAATATTTTCGCTGTCGAAATTTTTCTACGTTGCCTTCCATTATGCAAATTTATTTTGAATTGCCGGGGGAATCCACGATTTCTAATTAACTAAACGTTTTGTAGAAACGGAATCGTTCCCGAACCTAGCGTTAACACCATTAATAAAATTTTGATTGTGCCATGATTATTTTTAGTCTCCAAATTTTAAAAATTGGTTGGGTTCAATATAACTTATGCACGAGGAGTGAGGCTACCAGGTACACATGACACGCAAGTATCATTCGTATAAGTAACATCACAAAATAAATGGAGGAGATTATTGCTGCATAAGAAACGATTAACTAATGATGTCAAAACTTAATGTATGTAAATATTTTATCAATATATCTTACGGCAATATATATATAGAGACTAGGGAGAAATAGTTACCTACTGTTTATAGCGAAAATAATGAGTATTTGTCTGAGATAGACTTAATGCACGAGAAACCACGGGGCACATGTAGTAAATTATAATTAGAGAAATAATGGGCAGTCAAAACAATGGGGTGTGTGGGCTCGGTGGTTACATTTCGGTCGCTTGTATATTTTGTCAGAGCCGCGCGCGGCCAACGAAAATAAAGGGAATCTGATGGCTGCATCCTGAGATGAGTCGCGTTTCATCGGGAACAGTAATGTACACTGTCTTTTGTTTCTGTTCTCCAGGTCGTGCTCGCGACGTCCACCACTCGGAACATTCCATTTTCAATGGCACCTCGGTACTACCCTCTTAGAGATATTACCTGATTATTTTAGGATATATTTGTGTTTGGGTAGGTTCCTCTTGTTTGATAACTATGCCATAACGCCAACCAATTCGGATAGTTGTCTCATTTCTTTGCCTTGTTTAAAATAAAGGGAGGGGGGCAAATGAGATAAATAAAGCCTTTTTATGACTACAGACGCCCATTAACGTCCGAATAATTACTATGGCCGATGCGTAACTACCTTTCCTCCACTCCTCCAATGGGCCAGCGGCTACTCACAAACCGCACGAAATGTGGCACCGAAGATGTCACTTTACAGCGGTATCATGTTAGCTAGAGGCACTGTCCCGGTCGTACCGGCCTAATGCCGATGCAATGCAGCATGGTACAATCTCTTACTGCCTCTCCTCATATAATGTTAATGATTGAGCCTAAAATATGCCTCCTATGCAATTCCATCATACAATAGTCATACTACCGCCAGCATGTACCAGAGCAAGCGGAACAATAGTTACGTTACGTACAATATATAGGCATTGTACAAAAAGCCGGTAAACACATTTATGAGTAGAATGCTCAGTGATCTGGCATGCGTCTGCGCAGTTCGCACCCATCCCCGTAGCTAGCCCGGCTCACGTCTCTAGTGTTGTAAACCGTGTATTTTTTTAACATTACACTAAAACTGAGGCCATATGGAGCGGAGCTGGTAGCGATTTGAACAAGCGTATTGTTATCAAAGTGAAGGTTTTTCGCGTCGGACATCTTGAAGAGGTATAATTTTGTATTCTCTTTACCTAGCTGCTCGATTAGATACATATAGAGCTATACTATAAAGAAGATGAAATCTGTAATAATGAAAAGTAACTAAATAAGTAAAGTTTGTTCTATTGCAATAATTTATTCTAAGCTACACAGGAATGCGTTGCAATCCACATTGCCACATCAATAGAGTAAAAAAATTATGTCAATGTGAAATATTGTCAATTTGGTATTTAGTGCCATGTTATTTTCATGCTATTTTGTACTATATCCTTTTGAAATAAAATTATATGCAAATATATCACTTGAAATAAAGCTTTATTATATTTTTATACAAAGTTATATATTTATCTATATATGTATACAAACATCATATCGGCCAGGGACGTTCCCAAAATACCCAAGCAAATTTTCATCACAATCTGAGCGATGGTTTGGAAGTGCATGTTGGACATAAGCATTTCATTCGTCGAGACCCGCCGCCGCCGGCCGTTGCACGCCTCCGCGCATCTGAGTTTGCACTCTAAGTTTTTTAACCTCGGCCACTGCACATGTGCCACGAGTGATTTACTTTTGTTTACATCCGCTGTCCAAGGGTTGACTTACCTATGATGGGGTTGAAGACGAAAATGGCACAAAAAAGCACCGACTTAACCGTTCTAACTTTTTTAAAACTTCTATTTCGGTTTCGTATTAAAATGTTTGAAAAAAAAAAAAACAAAATGCAACATTTAAGATATGCTTTTATAGTTTTAATTTTGTTGAGTTGCATTGATCTACATAATTCTAGTTCATCAATATATACCATACACAGGTACCTGCTTACTCGAAACAAGAAGTGCTTGTATTGTACATTCCATGGAGGGGGTAAAGAGAGCGCGAGTAGGAAGCAGTGTGCACACCTGGTGCATCTAAAGAATTCAGTCAGAACATTATTTAGACTGATCTCAGGCAGCAGGGGAGCACAAAGAAGCTCTCGCTTTTGTCTCGTAGACGGTACATTGTAGGCAAATATATATATTTATATGATATTTTATAGAAAAGGAGGGCTTTTTACGACTAGCATCGCCCATGAACATCCACATAACTACTATCCTGATGCGTTGCCCTTGTTCCGCCCCGCCATACGTCCTAACTGTACCAATGCGCATAAACCAGTACAAGAACATTCATTACGTATACACCAGCCCACAAATAGCTTTGATACCACCAAATTAAACATCAAACACTTTTCATCACCACGTGGGCCATTTTTCAAATAGATCGAGCAAGAGGCAGACTCTTCTCCCGCTGTAACATTTTAATACCTACCATTACCTACGATGTCCTACTAGTAATAGTAAGTGCCTAGTGACAATCGAATAAGCTTGTTATAACTATAAGGAATAATGTGGGGTATTCATAATGTGCAACAAGTGTGCTTTGCAGTCAACACATTATTTTTATCTGTTCTCAGTTTGATGACGGATTATTTATTTATTTAATTCATTTATTTCAATTTTACAATTGGATCCACCTATCTGCTCTTTGACGTAACATCAAGAGCAAACGAATTTGAGTAAGTGACGACTGACGTCCCTAAAATATATCCTCAAGCCTGGTATAAACTAACAAGTGACACGAAAGGCATTGCCAATGTTTTACGCCTGCGCTACTACCTACTATATGAGCGAGAGCCGAGAGGTACCTGCCAGGTCGTGCCCGCCCAATTCGACTGCAGAGCGGCTGTGGAACTACCTCTCATTTAATACTATTGAACGTCTATTATGTGTACATCTGTGGACGGTATCTCCATGTGAACTATTAAATTCCTGGACTTATTATATATACTTCCATAGCTCTGGTACTCATCATTTTATTGCTATTTTCAAAACCTACACATCATCTGTAATTCCTCCGTGACCACGAACTAATGAGCTACAATACGATACTGCCTGAAGTTCTGGGCAGCTGATGTTTGGTATGTAAACGAGACATATATATAAGCGAGATATAGCCACGACGGGAGGTGACAGTCAAGACTGCTCCTAGGCTAGCGTGCTTCATCTTGGCCTTGTGTTCACTTATCACCAGGCGAGACAATGGCCAAACAAAAGCTTATCAGATGTGAAAAAAAACTTTTCAGAGCAATACATAGTCTCGTTCTGGCAACTCTTTACATAAAAATGTCTTATGTGGGAGTTTATATCCCCCCTCCCCCTCTCCTTGTCCTAATGGCTATTATTATTAAAAAATATAATATGTGAACTATGGTTCAGTAACGTTGGGCGGCCCGTGCTTATCGCACGAGTAACATTGTAGGTACCCGCGGCGACACAAAGCGCCGTGTCGGATGAGCTGCGCCTTTCAACTGTCCGCTGTTTACGCTGCGATGTAACACGACGACGCGTCTACTGTTACTACAGCGGCCGCCAGCCACGGCGCGTTTTAACTGTGTGTAAACATGATCGTATCGTTCTACCTCACTCCGTCAGAATTATGTTTTTGACTGAATGTATGTATATTTTTTCCTCTTAATGACCTATAGAAATCTGAATGAAAACATCTGTACTATTATTTAACTATTAATTTTATTTTGTTTTTCTACCCTTTCCCTACTTTATCATGTATATTATTACTTGCAATTTAGATTTAGTAAATGTAATTTCAATGCACAGTGCAATATAACGTACCTGTAACAGTGTATTGAAATTACTCAAACCAACAACAGATATTGTTCAATAATCTACAATTAATACTGAGGTAATGCCAAGCTGCATTGCAGCTGACCGCAAATGTCCGACCCGACCGTAGCGTCTCTCTCACATGACACCACAGTAAAATGACAGTTACGCCGTCGCGTTATGTGCGGTTGGAGAGGAGTCGCATGATCTACATGACTAACACCGTAAATTAGGATTCTATGGGCTTCTGTGGATAGTTGCCAAAATGCTCCGACTACTCGTTTCCACCCCTATATATATACAGGTGAGGATTATGATACACAGAAAAATAGGACATCGTATGACGTAATGAGTAATGACGTTCCTAGCCTACATACAATAAATCAATCGTCAAAAAGTCGGGGTCTCAAGAGTCGGGAAAGGGGCTCCCCCTACCCACTAAGAGGTATAACACTACATACTTTATAACAAAATCGCCGGCAACGAGCGGCGCATCGCGGCAGGTCGGTGACCTCATACCTAGACGTGATGCAGTAATATTAAATTGTTTCTCTCTGATTTAGTTTGTTTAAAAACATTTTTTTAATTTGTTGTTAGGATTAGTTGACTGGTTTTAAAGTTCTCATCTACTCTAGTAATACTGGAGTTTTCAATTTTAGTGATATTATAATCCCCACTCTGTAATATTTAAGTTTTTTTTGGTAAGAACATGATTATAAAATCATCTCACTACTTTCCAGTGACTAGTTTAAAGACTACAGCGCCAGTTCCTGTTAAAGTCACAGATGATGTGTGAAGAACATGACAGGCAAATAAACTACAACCTGAATCTGTATATATAAAAGCATTTCCCTGTCCAACCACACGCCGTTCACGAAATCTCAAAAACTATAACGTATACACTTAATGTGTTCTGGGTGCGGAGTACGCGGGAGAAACCGCGAGGGCCTGTTAGTATAAAATTGATCAATAAAAATATATTGCACAACTACTGGGTCTCCGGGCCGAGCGGTGGGTCTATACATTATATCGTACCATCTTATCGGTGGCCCACCGAATAGTGGATTATATTCGGTGCCAGTCCCGTTTAACCGGAAGATGTCATGAGGTGTGCGAAGTGACCTGCAGCGCCTTTGCTGCATCCGCGTAACTCCCACACGTCCGACCCCCGGCATGGTAGTGCCTGTTTCCACTGCACTCTTAAGAGAGACAAACTGCCATACTCAATGGCTGTCTTGGCTATCATACATATACACATACATGGCCAACGCCCGGCTCTGAACAAGTGAGGATGACGATGGTCTCAACACATGCGTAGTCTAAAAGTAGGTATTACACGTTGGTGTGCTTGTGGTATATTTTATGTTTTTCTTGGAGATTCGCCGAGGCGGCGCGCATGTGTTACCCACTAATCCGGGTCTGCGAAATTTATAGAATTCCGATAATTAATGATAAGTGGTGGTGGACACCGAGCATCAGCGGCGAAAACTGAAGAGTTAGAGACAGCGAGGTGGAGAATAGGGAGTGGATCTACACCTGCTATCCGACTAAATATATAACTGCGAAACTTACGTTTGTTCAACAAACAGTTTCTTTATGCAGAAACGAGTAGAATTTGGAATAATATAAATCCCCATATTATCCCAAAAAAATGGTAACCTTGCAATATGTTTTACGCGGGGACAACATAAGGCTAGGCTTCTGCCAGGCCACGCTCGAGTTGCGCGTCGTATCTAGAAACCTAGTACTTTAAAAGTGTCTTTCTTAATGATCTTAAGTCACACGCATGATAGGAATACTGTAATTTTATGAATGTTATAACAGAACATTAGGTACATTGTTATAAATGTTATCTTTTTTTGGGTTCGCGTGAAAATGCATTTACAGAGTGCCGGCGGGTGTGCGGGACTCGCGGATGAACCTACATAACTGACAACTTATAGTTGTGAAGCCTGAAAAACCAAAAGTTGCTAGTTTCGTCATAGCTTTAGAAAATAAAGATTTCGGTTGTATCCCCACGTTTAGTGTATTAGCGTTTAGCTTCGTTTAGTGGTTACTCTGCGGGTTCTGACTGAGATGGCGGACATTTTGTTTTATGTTACTGCACTTACATGGACGTCGTTGCGTTGCGGAATTCAGCGGAACAAAGGTCCGAATTGTTGGAAAGACAACTTTAACAAAAATTTCAATAATAAACGATATGGTTTCACAAGACGGTCTCCATTTTATTAAAATTGAATCAAATCCTCTGCTCTTGTTGCCGTGACCTTGTTGACGTGATTTACGTTGACCGCAACCCGCGGAAGAAAAAATCAAATTTATTTTACTAATGAAAATACCGAAGTCTTCAATCAAAATGAAATATAGTCATAATTGTAAGTTGGACAAAGTTACACATCTGTGCGAAGTTTCATTATGATCGAACCAGCAGTTATTCATGTATTATCTGCACGGAAAACATATTTCGGGGACGCTCAATCTTTCTGCTCTCTATTACTATTACTACAGACACATCGAAATATTTTAAGATGTAAAGAAAACTGATAACACAACTTCTGAGCCTGGACTGCTACTGGCCTCTTGACTTCCAGTGCAGACACATATAATCTGGGTAAGCACAATCGTATTCTCTTAATCGCTAAACGTGTATTCGAGTCTCAAGTATTGAGACTCGAATACACGTTTAGCACAGTTAATGCCATTGCTGCCTTGCTGACGAATCGGGCGAGAATGAGCAGGGGAGTATTATGCAATTACATAAAAGCGACGTGACGTGACCGTCAATGGCACTGGCCAACAGGAAGTTTGGGTAAGAATAAATATACACAAGTGGTCTGTATGAATGATAGCGGACGGTTCGGATGAATAAATAACAAAATCGAAAAACTTGCAACTAACTCTCCTCGTTCACGATGTTTTTTATTTTGCTATTATATTTATTTATAATTAGAAATTTAGATTTAAAATTTAATGGACTGTGCCATTATAATTTATTCGTCAATATTAAAATGTCGTTAAAACAGATCCTCGCTGCAATGACAGTATACTGCGATGATGTTACTAGGAACTGCGATGATGTTCCAACAAATAAATGACACTACACCTGAGGAATCACCCTTATCGTGTAAACATGTTCATCTGTTTCATTTAACGTTCAAAGCGCTGTAGTCGCGAATCGTTCGGCGCTGCGTTGACGGACGCGGCGCACATGGCCGCGTCGTCATAAAATTAATTTACGGTCTTCACTTGCCCGAAACGTACCCTGTATTAACGCTTCCAAGTCTCGGAGATCAAATGATGCTTTCAACACCTGATAGTTTGGATTCAACAATTATTCCAAGGTACATTTTATTTTATCATCGAAAGAAACGAAACGCACGCACTCCGAGGTGTATCAGATTTTAATTTATATGTTTTATTATGTAGGTATAATGTTCTTCAAGTGTTTCTGAGTTTCCCCTGAATTGGACAAGTACGACAGGGGACGCACCTGTTGCTCACACGATGTCGACGTAAGTGCCTGCTACGCTGTCGCCTTTCTTCCGGTTTGTGAGTTATGAATCCTTTGGAAGTGTAGTGGTATGCGAAATTCAAAAATGCGGTCTCATATTTCTGATTAATCTCTAATAAAAAAATGTTGTCGAGATTTCTTAATTTCACCTGATATGCTTGCACATGATTAATTTGATAGCGAAATTCTGAAAAAAAATATGTTTTTGTTTAACTGGTCATCGACTATGTAAGTGTAACGGTTGTTAGCGTAGTTAATATTTTAACTCAATGATATATTATTATGTTACTGTTGTTAATTCCTATTTTGTGCTTTTAGCAGGGATGGAGGGTACACCGCAAATGTCGAAAGAAGAGTGTGTGTAGGGAGCAGAGTGAAGGAGCATTAGGGAAATTGCTTAAAAGCACAGTCTTGAGCCAGAGCGCCCGTCTTGCTCTACATAATATGTGCTAATCCCAACGTTATTGTGTGGAAGTGAGAGTTGGGTATGTCGGAAAGTGCATGAGGTAGAATGAACGAGGTCGAGATGAGGTCGTCGCGAAAAAAACGGAAACCTCGCCGGCCGTTCGCCATATTGAAGTGAATGTGATCTTAGGTATAAATGAAAGTGTCGGTGTAAAAATGTGAAAGGGCATGCTCCGTTGGTTCGGACATTTAGAAAGAATGGCAGGAGAAAGGTTAACAAATATGTACACTGCGAATGTGGAAGGATGTAGGCACCGAGGAATACCGAGACTCACATACTATGACCGGGTACTATCTGAAGGTGGTGTCAGGAGCCTTCGCAACCGGCGTGTCTGTATGAAGTAATATAATATACAACACCGAGGAACATTGGAGGAAGGTTGCCTGAGTTGGTGCGCGTCGTAAGCCTTGGATACCAAAGTATACGGATAGGAGTTTTTAGTGGATTAAGATGCCCATGAGAGCTCGTGTTATATTTACAGTCCTAACTCATAGTATATATTGTACTTGTAATATTATGATGAATAAATGAATTTGAATTTGAATTGTAGTGCTGTTATTTACGAAAGATTAATTCGACTGGTATTAGAGATGAATATATTTGTAATCCTCCGGAATCCGACACCGGATATTTATCCGGGTGCCGAATATCCGGCCAAATTCTGAATTTATAGACGTATCGAAATATCGAAACATAGTAAAACATAATGTTTCATTTATTGCATTATTGCAAATATACCTAAAGTGAACTATTTTTATTAGTAACAAGTTAGTCAGCTAGGGGACGGTTTCACCGGTTACTGTACGTCTCAACTAGCCAGTATATAGTCGATACATATATGCGCCTAGACGATTCATTATTTGATTGGACAATAAATGTCATTGCACAAATAATTTTCTCCTTCTGGTCAATCAACCCTGTTAACTGAAGAATGCTTTTATACTGGAAATTGTGGAATACTGACCCTACACAATACAATTAAAATATTAAAGTTTCAAATGTAACAAATAATCATTAATGTAAGCGTAATCTTCGATATTTAGAATAATTGGGTAATATTGTTCAATACAATAAACGAAATTAAATTGGACGTCAAAGTTCCGTCACTTTTGAACCCTATACCAGAACTTAGCAGAACCAGCACATTTCTTAAACTTAGACAACCTCGAGGGAGCAGATTATACCCATATCGAGGTATCGTCAATAAGTTCTCTTACGTTGTAATAAATAGCCTATAACCCCCACATCGCACAATATCACAATATGACAGTATGTCTAAATTTTCTACTAGAAATGCTTTGAACATGTCCTGCTATCTTATTGTGGAAGCACATGCGCATGGAACGAACACCCGCGAAAGGAATAATTCACTTTCCCTACTTCGTCTGGTCACCGGTGCATCTAGCGTGAGTCTATTCTGAGTAATTCTAGTTTGAATGTCGCTTTTTAACAAGTTCATTAAATCAATTAATTTTTAATTATTTATTCCTAAACATTTCATTAAAATAAAAATGATGGAACAACGACGTTGCTAGTTCGCATTTAAATATTGACTCCCTTATTATCGAAATTCAAAAATAAAATTTTATTTCACAACATAGTTATAGCTCTTTTAAATTTTTTTCTCAATTTTTTGTATATATTTCAGGAAAAATGTATAATTTCTAGTACGAAAGTAATATAATTTTAACATATTTAATAGCGATTCTATTTACAACGGTTAATAATGTACTTAGAGTCTGTTGTTATTTTTGTTTAGTTAATTATAACTTTCATCTTTCATATCCGTGTATTCCGTAAGAGCCTCTCGAACCGTTAGGGTTTAGTAGTAGGGTGTTTCTCTGTCCGACAGAATTCGTAACGAAGTCATACGGCCAAGAACTAAAGTTTCCGATATCACGCGACGAATAAGATCGATGAAGTGGTAATCGGCTGGTCACACATTCAGAAGAACAGATGGCAAATGGGCCAGTAAGGTTCTGGAGTGGAGGCCGCGGAACGAAGACGATCTCCATGCAGTAGTAGCCGGTCCGGGATGGATGCGAATAACAGGAGATCGGTCGTCCTGGCGTTCATTGAGAGAGGCCTGCGTCCAGCAGTGGACCGATTAGGGCTGATAATGATGATGATGAGGCTTTCGAATGAATATCCTTAACTCGTACTTGTCCGTATTCCATAAATAAGTGGGTCACGGACTTCAGTACATCGAAATGGTGCCAGTGAAATTTTGAATATTGACGCGAAGGCGAAGGAATCCGTGAAACCGAAATTTGTGATTTGTACTTATATTCCCTAGCCTATTACGAATAAAATAAATATCTAATAGCTGCCACTTTACAACGGTGTCCTATGACCGAAAATAACCTCCCTGGTCGTGTCGGCCCAAGTCGGCTGCAATACGGAATGGCATTACCTCTTACTGATTTCACAAGTTATTAAAAGTAGCTACAGTTCTATATAATAATTATTTAGTTTTTCTGAATAAAATAAATGAACGTAACTTAAAGCTTCTAAAACGTCGGATAAAAAATTATAAGCCGCGATAAAATCCGTTAACATTGTTTAATAAATTACTTGTAACATTCGCGAAAACTTAAGAAATCTAAATTTAAAATTAAATCTTAAAATTGTTAAAATACCAGATACAGACCTATCTATCTATACATACCAGTTCATAGACTTAGCAGACAAATCTTGCAGAGAAGTCCAAAACTGTTAATTATATTTTAATAAGTTTAACGTTTTCAATTTACCGTTTTTGGGGATTGATTTAATAAATAATTAAAATAGGCCGTGGCTCAAATTGCCGTGGGCTTGCTTGATCAATTCAGGACCTTCAACTAGGTTAGATTCCCGACCGGGTACCAGGCAATCATGAGAATGAAAGCGTTAACTATGTAAAGCGCATGTGTCGTCACCTCTAGCCTTGGAGTTTATAGGTCGTATAATCAAAGAGGTGGGACTTTTAAAATCCATATTACGATAAGACGGAACAATGGTTTCGGCGTTATATTTCAGCTGTTACTGGAACCAGTGACATAAGTTAGATATGTCGACTGTTATATTTATCACCTACCTGCTAATAGAGCTGGCGGGATTAGTGTTCTTGTCTGTCTGCCGATTGCAGAGTACAACTTATGATAATGTGATGATGACGTGGGTTCGATGTATGTTCTGTATGTACTTCAAAACCAAGCCCCAAACATTATATCATTAGATTTTTATTATTTTCGGGTTCCGTACCTTACTTAAAAAACAAAAAAATGTCAAGTGCCAGTCGGACCTGCACACCGAGGGTTCCGCGATACGTACGGCGCGGTCGTATCTAACTTTGTATTAAATAAAATGAACACATTATGCTGTAATCGTTTTTTTGTGTTACTAGTACATACATACTAAAAATTATTTAATATCGTTTTCCTCTTTGTTGGTGTTATACGGTATCATGTGAGCGAGATGTGCCTCGCCGGTTGTGGACGCACCAATGACGCCTGACACTTGAAGAAATGCCGACAAAACCGGCTCGCACTACTGAAGGTGTGGTGTTGCAGCGACTGGGCGTAGGAGGCCACCTGCTCTTGAGTGACGTGTGGCCGGTTGCCTACCACAAAATAAGTTAAGTACCTCCCAGTAACAGACGTTAAGGTGCACATTATTCATGATTAAGTGACCGCAGACACTCGCATGTATCAGGAACTACGGGCACACTGCACCAACCACATGAAATATGTACAAAGAGTATAACCCTACCGTTACACTACGTGACACCGTCATCATAGCGAGAGACTCCTCGCCGTGCCGGCTCTATTTGGCTGTAAAACTTTCTGTCATCGGCTGTCAATGTTGTCGAAGTAATGACAAACTTGTAGCTGTTGCATTCTTCTCCTGAGCATGAGTCAAGACACTTGACGCACAGGTTGTGTCTCACTCAACCCGACTCGAGAGCTCACATCCTCTATATTTTGTTGGTAGAGGTAAGTAATACCATTGCTTCATTATAGCCGAAGTGGGAAAATACCGGCGTCAAGTGGCTGCGCTCTCGCTCCGCGAGGTGGCCCGTTGGGGTCGGTGAATGTGTAGTCGTCAACAGGTGACGACTGCTCCCGTGCCCATAATCGATGCTCTCAAACGGATGGAGCGAGTTCGAAGCAGTTTTTTCGTTCGAAAACCAATTTCCATGCATTCGTTGCTCTCTCTAGCTATGTCGGGTAAAAATCGTGCAGAAGTCTGCTATACTATCCACAATGTTAAATACTGTATTTCTTTAAATACTTATTTAATTTTGTCTTATATGTGTCCGTATGTTATATATTTAATTTTTTGTTTTTGATTACAATTCAATTTCTATCTTCGTGAGGCGCAGAAGTAATCATAAAAAAATAAACAGAAAATGCATTGATTATGTGAATTACGAAGAAATCATAAAACCTCAGATCTCGCTCGTAAACACTGATGAATGGAGGGTTCAAGTTTGTACGCACTGTGCGGGCGGCCGCCATTTTGTAGGCGGAACCTAGCGTGCGTGACGTCACACATGCCTCGCTGCGGTGGAAGGAGAGGAACATATGATTTATTGCATTCGAAATAATAATTATAACTCGTTAAAATATGCGTTTGCGCATGTGTTATTAGTTTACATGTAATGTGGGGCGAGATCCAAGGATAAAAATGCTTTTCTAAAAAGTTACATATTACATACTTCTTATACAACTTCAGTGATGATAGCCAGAAGATCTTTCACAGTATTTTCTAATGAGTTGTAGCAGGTTCGCGAGACGTGCATCAACATGTAAGCTACAGCTACATAAATGGTACCAGATTTTTCAGGGCTATACAAAGAAGAATATTTGCCACAGTTTATCTACAGTGCACAAGTGTGTGAGCACGCACAAGTGCATTCTCCACACCGGAGAGGAATCAGGCGCTACACCGACCGACTTGCCCTGCTTGCCTGACTACTACTTCAGTTACGTACTACACATTTAACATCCCAGTAGCACCTAACCTTATAGTAGGTAATGGGGACAAAAAAGCAGTATGATCCTTTTAATGACTACCGACGCCCATTGACGTATGCATAATTAGAATTATGAGGCGGTACACTATTTTCTAGAGAAGCAGGAGAAGGGAGTGCCTCTTCGTTCGTTCTGGCCTAATTTGGCGGCAATGCAGTATGCCACAACCTCCCACAGATCCGGGACTCCCGATGTAATTGCCTCTGGCCCACGAGTACGACTGTGTGTGCTTGTTAAAATACCAGATACAGACATAGACTAGACACACCAGTTCACAGACTTAGCAGACCAATTCCCTTCGGGGCGAAATATCCTTCTCTGCAAGAGGGCCACTCTTGCAGTCACTTTTTTTTGTCAGAGTCAGTTTTGTGAATAATTTGCTGAGGTAGCTACTTTATTAAATTATACACAAATCACTATCGATAGGTGAAAACCGCATCGAAATCCGTCTGGCAGATTTTGAGAAAATCGATCATGTACAGACAAGCAGCTTAGGAGACTTTGTTTTATAATATATATAGATATTTAATTACATAATAATTGACTATATTTAAGTCTGTAAATAGTGCACTGTATGTTATTATGTAAATGTATGCTTAAGGGTTGTTTCCAGCAGCAGACGTCGTCCGGCGATGATGATGGTGATGTTGCTAAAGATATTTATTTAAGTAATTTATGATACTCGATGAGATGCCCGGTTCTTCTCAGGAGGGTGAACTGGCCGCGGAGGTAAATTTATTTGCTGACAAAACACCATATAATTTAAAGATTTCGAGGAAAAATTGCCTAGTTTCGTCGTTTACTGAATGTATTATCTTCTTAGTGTAAATATTAATATCCTTATCTATATACTATATATTAAAAAAACCATTTCCAATTTGTTTCCTAAATGTCTACCTAACCTCGCCGCACGGCGGCTCTGATCCTGGGCCTTCCGTAGGGCTTGTCGGAGCAGTAAGGTTTCAGTTGACTTAGACTATACACCGATGTTGTGGTACCTCCCTCCACGGCGTTGTTCAATGCTGCCCTATCTTTTACTCTGCCACGTTTTGATTTTTATAGAAACCATTTTTGATCTTTTTGTCTTTGACATTTAATCGTTTCTAAACTTGTGCCGCATCGATTGAGCTGCAATCTCGATATCGACACAAATCGATTTAAAAGTCCACGTCGATATTTGTGAACGACTTCCTCCATAGTTTTCGTTACTCATCACTACACGATATTTTTTTCGTCGATATTCAACTTTACACCATCGGGGTAAGGTCTATTCTACCTTGACACGTTTTAAAATAAACCCAAGTGCAAAACTTTTGGTTTACGCTTTATGGTAAATATTTGGTATATCGTTAATGTTTTATAGTCCTAGTAAAATGCTTGCTTCAATTGTGCTAGGTCAAGACTGCTCGTCCTTGCCACGAGTAAATATTATTGTCTCGGCGGCTTTTCCACTGTTTTGTATAAGTACAACGACCCCACGCTCGCGTATTGTGAGTAAACTTTGCATGTAAGTAGTGGAAGTAAGTGGGTATAGCGTACGCAGTCAGATAGTCCCTACTCGTATGGGCAGGCCGCAACAACCACCTCCATTCTTTAGCTTCAAGCGACAAGGCTAAGGTCTTAGGTCCATCCAGCAGCTCTGGTTTTCTTGTAACACCCACTCTAGCTTAAACAAACAAGCTTGGTCGCCGACACGGATAGCTTATTGCCCGTGACCAGAATACTACATCACCTCCTCGTATGAGTTAATGAAATCCATTTCAAATATACATGAGTGAACTTCATATTCGTTAAACCGTTCACGCTGTTTTTCTTTATAGTAAAGAGCTGCAAAAGAGCCATTACACATCCTCAGTATTGTTGTCAAGTAGATGCGCTGTCCTTTCTCCGTTGACAGCATAGTTGTCACTTTACTGCAGTGTCATGTGAGCGAGAGGCCCCTCCCTGTCGCGCCACGCCAATTAGGCTGAAATGCAACATGCAACATGGCACTAACTCTTAACTAAGTAACACGGTGTGTAGAACTCGTACTCATGTACAGGGTCGGTTACTGTAACATTTAGGATATTTTCGGTCTTTTGCTATAATTATCTTGAAAATGATAACATTTCCGAAAATCAGTCAAGTGTGCGTCGGACTGCACACTGAGGTTTCCGTACCTTCCTAAGTACTAACGGCGGGTGACAGATTATAAAATTTACAAACATATATTCGCGGTACGTGACTGCTTAACTTAGTTAGCGTGTGATATAAAAATATGTATACATAAACAACTATGTTGCGATTGCGTTGCATAAATTTCAGCTTAATGTTGCCACGAATTCCAGATAAAAGCGTCTCGATAAAGACAAACAGACGGACAACAAAGTGTTCATGAACAAACAGATGACGTATCTATCAGATTATCAATATTTCACATAGTCCAGAACGATGAATCTCATCGGAGTCGCGCTAGAAGATATCAACACCGGAACCCTCACACCCACACGTTTAGTAGTAGCTTCGTGAACCACACGGCATTGCTATTTTGACTACAGCATGTGAACGCCCAACGAACGAAGTTCGGTCACAATTTGTTATTTATTACAGGAAAAAGTGTGTTACTGTAGCATAGTTTGGCTGTGTGTCTTAGCAAAACATTTTCGAAAAAAATATTTAAAGCCAAATTATAGTTTTTGACTGTTGTTCACTCATTTGTTATAAAACGTTTCATCAAAGTGTAGGTATAGTGAAGTGAATATTCCGTAGAGGTTACGTGCTTTATTGTGTGTATCGTTTTATAATTAAATGAATGAATAATACTTATTAAATTATAATATTAGAACACAGGGACCTTTCTTAATGGTGAGGTATGACGGGTGAGTGCGGGGTGAGGCGGAGCGGGGCGCCGGGGCGCGGCTTGGGCGGCGTATGCGCAGCCCTCGCTCAGCGACTGCGCCAGTGGGCGGCCGTGATCAGTATCCGCCAACCCGCGCTTCGACGTGCACGCATGAAGACCGAGGACCAGACTGAGGAAGCGGCGCGACGGGCCCCGGCCACGCGCCGCCAAGAAAAACCACCCTTCTCATACATCGCACTCATAGTAATGGCCATCAGACATTCCCCCAACAAGAAACTCACCCTGAGCGAAATATACGCCTTCCTACAACAACAGTTCCCGTTCTTTCGTAGCTCGTACCAGGGCTGGAAGAACTCCGTGCGGCACAACCTCAGTCTGAACGAGTGTTTTGTTAAACTACCCAAAGGATTGGGAAGGCCAGGCAAAGGGCATTACTGGACGATAGACCCTTCGTCCGAGTTCATGTTTGAGGAGGGGTCGTTTAGGCGGCGACCACGCGGATTCAAACGAAAATGTCAAGCTTTGAAACCTCAGTTTGGAGGTGGAGGTTATCTGTGTGGTGGTGGGGTCGGGGCGCTACCACCTTCGCAGCCTCCGAGTTACGAGCTGGCAAGTGGGAGCGGACCCAGTTCTAGTGGGGTCGAGTACGGTGCCTGCGCGTACTCCCATTCCGGATCGGGCCAGCAGTTGACGTACGGTGGGGAGTATTGTACGTACGGTGGTATGAGCGAGCGCGAGTGGCCCCTGCCGTACGGCGCCGTGGAACCTTCTTACCGCCCGCCCCAGTCGCCGCCGGCAAGACACGAACTTCCAGACATCATCCCGAACTACCAGTATGCAGTCGCGAATGAACATGGTGAGTTTTTAACACAGATTCTCATGTGTACCTAACTTGGACAGGTTTAATGTTATGTCATAATACGTGTTAGAACTAGAAAGATATGTATGAAAAAGTACCTAAGGATGACTACTTTATATATCGATTTCCTACGTAATTCTTAATTTTTATACACATTCGTAAGGAAACTAGGAAAAAGAATTTGATTTTTATTTTAATTTTATAAACTATGTACTTTATAAAATAAAAATAATAATTTTCTGATCAACGGTGCACCGCGCGTGGGGTAACTTTGATCACCCATGTTTTTAGAGTGAATTATCAAAGTACACCCAGGACCGAAAGAAATAAACAACAAAAATCAGATACTCAGTTTTGAAGAGGCATGGAAAATAATGTTACTGGAAATAATGTTACTGGAAATCCCATTAACATCATTTTTGATAGGAAAACGAAAAAGTTTTCTGTAAGACCTGTATGGAATTAATTCGTTATTTAGCTTTTAGGTCATTTAAGTCGCCAGCGTCCAACTTCTTTTATTTATTTTTGTCATATTCAACTGATTTTACAACACATCTTCACGCGAGATCAGCAATGAGTTAGGCAGGCATAACTGTTCAGTTATTTCGAAACCTATAATTTAACTATTAAAATTATTTCATTACATTATGTCATTTCTATGTTAATCAAAAAATAGACCCATTTATTACTCCGCTTGCCTAATGCCCGTAACATTAAATCATTTACTCATTCAATTATTCAATGAATATTTAAAACAAAACCACAGACTCTTGTTTATGTAAATTATAAAAATGTACTTTGGTGTCGCGTTTCTCAGTGTCGTCTCGTTTCATGCACTTTCGATGACTCTATTTATAGACTTCATGTTGCGTTAAAAGATACACTAGGTGTTGCCTTTTATCTTTGTTACAATAACAATATTTGATACGTCGGGAAGTGTCAACTTTGACAAACAACTTTTTACAAACTTTGCATGAAATTCGTTTACTTTTTTACGCCTTTATTATCGCTGTAATAATAGCGACAGCGGAGCATTAGTAAATAGGATCCTACTCTTGGTCTGACTGGAAGCAACGCCATATTTATCTGAATCCACGAGGCTCGCATACATACCATACGTGTTTCAAAAGTTGTTGAATTCTTGAGTGCGTCGATAAGAACTTCGCAACAAACTACCAGGACAACATGAACTGTGGATAGTGCATTTATTTAGGTCATGCGAGGTGCATCGCAATACAGCCTAGGGTCTAGTTTCTAGACGCATCCTATATGGACAGTTGCCGCCATGGCCTTACCACAGCTTCTTTAAATTTTTAACAAGGATTATGTGCGTTGATCGTTATTAAATTAGTTGTAGCTAGATATCGATGTATGTTTAGGTATATAAAAGACAGCGGAGGAGGCAATGTCATAGCATTGTGGCCGGACAGCCGAATCTTGTCGTGTACTCCTTGTCTCCTTTAGAAGTAAATTGGCTCTTGTCGTGTATGTTTTTTTTTTTTCTCTCGTCTTGGCTCTTTTAGATGTGTTTAAATAATAATATTTGTATGATGTAATGGCATCAACAATTAAAGTTCTAGTTTCATCGAATGCAACCGTATAAAACACTGTTTACGCACTATACAATACACAATTAAAATATATTTTCAGTTCCATTGAACATAATTGTACAATACAGTTTTCACTCACTGTGCAATACATAATTAAAATATATAGTTTCAGTAGAATACAACTGAATAAAACGGTTTTTACTTACTATACAATACACAAGTAAAATATGTAGTTTCAATTTCATGGAATACAATTGTATAAAACAGTTTTTACTCACTATACAATGCACAAATAAAATATGTAATTTCAATTTCATGGAATACAATTGTATAAAACAGTTTTTACTCACTATACAATGCACAAATAAAATATGTAGTTTCAATTTCATGGAATACAATGTTTTAAACAGTTTTTACTCACTATACAATACACATAAAATATGTTGTTTCAGTTTCAACGAACACAATTGTATAAAACAGTTTTTACTCACTATTAATTCTCAGACTATTCAAACTATCGTTTTGATTATACTTGTCATAGATCATACTAATCATAGATCATACTAATCATAGATCATACTTGACATAGATTATACTTGTCCTAGACAATAGTTGTTATGGACTAAACCTTTTTTTTTTGACTCGGGGAAACGCATTTACGCGCTTCGCTGGCCCTGGGTGGGGTCCAGTGGTGTTTGGGGCTCGCGGCAAATTATATAATGCCGAATACCCACAAAAACCACCGCGATTGCCATCAGTGCCACCTTTGGTGAGGTACTCCGGAACAACAAATCATAAGGGCACCCCGACGGCAAGACAGCCACCGAAGGGATCGACGCCACCTCCACAGATGGGGTTGTCCCGCACCACAGGACAAAACCACTGACTTTGGGACAGCGCAATTGGGTGAGGTTCCCATCCTCGCCCCTTGCCCGTGTGCAAAGGCGTCGCCACATTTTCTCTTTTGTCCCCTTTTCTTATAAGAGGGGTACAAAGTGCGGCCTCTCCTATTGCTCTTTAGTGATCTATTCTTATAGGAGGGGTACTAAGAGCCGCCACCTCCTCGGTTCAATTCTTCGCCAAGGTCCCTCGGATCACCCCAGGCTACTGAGCCCCACCGCCACGACTAGGCTTGAACCATGGGGTCATGGGCTAAATTTGTCATAGTCCAACGCTTGTCATAGACTATGCTTCTCGTAGATTATACTTGTCATAGATTATACTTATAAATAATATCTCAGTCGGCTGTTAAACACACACCGAACGACCGAACTCATACTTATCATATTTGTGATCATTCAAGTTATAGCTCCCTTAGTATACCAACAAGGCCAACATACCACTACAAATTATCATAGACATCCACTTAATTGCAAACGTGTTGTCCTCCTTACCTCCTTCCCTCCAATACTACCGGAATGCTACCGGAAACGAAATGCGATAGCGTAGCTGCCACTTTGGGCCGACACGACTTCTCGCTACTATAGTAGCTCATAAGTCATGTTGGCCCAATGTGGCTGTAATGCATCATGGCCACGTCTACCTCTTGAAAAAATTACCGTCTGTACCGTTACCAAAGCCTTATTGCAATAGGTTACTCGCTGGCGTAGCAGTGCTACCTTGGTGGAGCAGTGCTACGTTGGCGTTGGAGGTGACATGCGTGTCATGATTTATTTAAGGCTGCACTATTAAAAAAATTGACCAATTAGAGGGGAAAGGAAAGGTGGGCAACAAAACTGCATTTCAAACATGCGAATGTTTATGGGCTTCGGTAGTAACCCCGACTTCGCGTTTGACCTCCGATAGTATAAAAAAATAAAAGATATTGGGCATGAGTTTAATGTCAAGGTAAATCATGTGTTTACATAATAATATTTGTATGTATTGTACAATGAAAAGACAAAGACGTTGCAAATATACACACGAATAAGAAAATATTTTGATTGCATTGAATTAGAAGTATGGTTGTCTATGTACTTTTAGAGGCCTTTAGGAATGATGTAACGACTACAGTTTGATCCTTCGAACTGTTCGGAGAAAATGGTCTCGACAGACGTTCAGACGGACAACAAAGGGATTATATGATAGACCTCTTTGTTACTTTTACGGTATGAAACCTTCAAAGAAAATAACTGCCGTACATATTTTGGTACATGGGGTGAAAATGTAACGCATCAAAAACTAATTTAACTAATTTTACTGTCAGGGCGACTCTAACCATATCTACACCTGAAACTTCGTGGAACAGTACGCGCTTTCGGGCGTAACAGAGATAATGGACACACCATACGCTGGAAAAACATTAATCACCTTCGTTCTCGGGTTAAATTGCTCCTGATTTGAGATACTTAATGCATGTCGCATGATGGGGATTCTTTGTGCCCCACTTTACGCCAGTAATATGCGAGGTAATTATTCCTCTTCACTCATGCCTGCAATTGCCGTTATCTTAAAATTTTGGATTGAAATTGAAATCAACCTTACCTTTGAACTTCGGCTAGGACAACATTGTTATTTAAGTCAGTTTTCAATAATAGATGTCTTCGGTGGTCGGCAACCGAGGAAGGCTGATTTTATCCATAAAGCTCGCTTATTTTATCCGCAGCTCTTATTTCTCTTGATAACTGCAATGGCTTTGTTGATATTGCACTGTACCAAGGGAACATGAAATTGAAAGTGTTGAGTGCATTCATCACACAGACAATTAGGGCGTATCTCGTAGACCATGATAACGGAATGTTGTGTGGTATAAACAGAGTCTAGATTACCGAATTTACACTACACTGTAAATTATGTCGCATGTTTTGTTTGCAACTTTTGGTACGGCGTCACCATCATCAGCCTCTATCGGTTCAAATGGTATAACAATAGGGTGGCGAGATGGTCAAATGTAACAGGACCGTCGTCCGTAAACCCAGGAGGGTCCTAAATTTCATTGGATGATCTTATTTACTTTAGGAGCGAAGGACCATAGTCCCACCAATGCCGCTGGCCGTGGTTTTAGTGAGTATTTGGCATGGCCCGCAAGGCCCTTACACCACTAGACCCAAACCAGGGCCGGTCATCGTACGTAAAAAAAAAAGAAAAAAGAATAAAGGACCCCGTGTGATAAAATTGGAATCGGGTGTTGCGTTCGCCAACTTGTATAAGTAGTCCGGCTCCTGCTTCGCTGATGCGGAATCCTCGGTGTGTGACTCGCACCTGACCGGTTTTTCTAGTGTAAAGAGCCAAATAGGATATCGAAGCCTTTTACTGCTTACTATACCTTTACTATTAACCATCACTTATTTAATATCGAAATTAAGTTAGCGCTATACGACGGGTGACTGATAAGTATCAGAAACGACAAAGAAAAACTTTAATAAATTAATCAAAACAATATTTTTTTTCAACATATTTTCCTTCTACCTCGATGCATTTAGTCCGGAGCTGCTCCAATGCCGTTACACCTAACCCCTCAAAATACTCGTCTACGGCGACAATGTCTTCATCAACTGATGAAAATCTTGGGTCACCTAACCATTTCTTGAGGTTCGGGGATAAGTGGAAATCGCACGGGGCCAGATCTGGGGAATAGGGGCGATGCGGTAACAATTCGAACCGCAATTCATTGAGTTTGGCAACTCTAACCCTAGACCAGGGCACAGGTCGTGGTGGAATAGAGCTTTCATTTTGGCTAAATAAGGCCGTTTCTTTCGGGCTTCTTCAAAAAATTTTTGCAAAAGCTTGCATAATACTCCCCACTTTTGTGTTTCTTCTTTGCAAATAATCCACTAAAGTAATCCGCCCAGCATCCCAAAAAACAGTCGCCATCACTTTGCCGGCTGACAAAACCGTTTTTGCTTTCTTCGGCGCAGATTTTCCGCTCTCATTCTACTGCTTAGATTGTTCTTTTATTTCAGGAGTCTAAAATCCATGTTTCATAACGCCAAAAAAACTCGTTAGTATTACGCTTAAACAGCGCAAAACACTCTGACGAATCGTCCACTCGTCGTTGCTTTTGGTTAACAGAGAGCAAACGCCGCAGTGTAAAATGTTAAAAACGCGTTCAGAGGAAGTGCTTACCATCTCTGCTATCTGCCGCATCTTTAAGCGCCGATCATTCAAAAAGACTTTTTGTATCTTTTTGGTCATGTCCGGATTCATGATTCCAAATGAGGACGGCCAGAACTGTTGGCGTCTGTGCGGCTCTGTCTCCCACGTTTAAAATCAGTTATCCAGGTATGAACTATTCTCAATGCAGCAGCAGTATTACCTAAAACACTATCTAGCTTGATTTAATGTGGGTTGCTATTTCCCTTTTAAGATGTAAAACTTTATCACCGCACGAATTTCATTTCGTTGCATTGTTGAGAAAATTTACGGCAGAGAAAGTTCTAGGTCCCCTCATACAAATTCTATCAGTTCGAACAAATTTGGCGTTCTGTTTTCGAAAAGATATGTAATGAGTTTTGTTCGCCTATTTTTAAGTTGGTCGTTTCGGCCAATTATCAATCAGCTCTATTAGTATAGACATAGTACTTTATGTTTCTTAAATGGAACTGCAATACACTACCTACGGTATGCAATTTTCTCCTATGTCTGGTATCCTATTCGTGAAGGCTCGTCAGGCTTTAATAGTTTTACAGTATTCTGTCGTGTTTGATATGGTTTGTGTATACGGTGGCCCATTGGTTAACTATTGTTCACTAAAGTTATATTTAAACCCCGTCGCGTTCCAAAAGGATAAAATAACTAACTACAAACCCCAAGAGAAGAGAGAGTGAGAAATCCGTCGGAGTCGAATATAAATACAGATATGCGTATGTTGTGCATCGCAAACGTCTGGTGTTAGTTGTAGCTTTATAATCAGCCACGAATCCTTTATTGATTACCGTAGTGCTTAGTAGTTTGGCTTTAACACGAACTAATACTTGCTTCAGTGCCTCCTGGTGAGTTGTCACCGTAACACGTATGTAAGGATATGTACCAAATGAACCCCAACCTATCACTAAAAACCGCATATAAGTATACCGTCGCCGTAAGGTCGCGGGTACAAAAGGTTAATATCTGAATACTGTGTTTGTGCAAATGTTTTTTCATTGTGTTGCCATGCAGCCAACATATAAATAAAAAGTAATTAAGGTCTTTTGGACAAAAAACACACGGAATACCCTGCCATATTATCGCAGTCTTCTCAATCATTTCAAATCTCAACACATATATAAACATATACATACAATAGATAATAATGAGTTTTCGAGTACCTACAAATCATACGCATGCATAACTACTTTTTAGTAGTTATCGATAAATGGCACTCGATCAGAAACAAAAATTGCTTGCTCTTCGGTAAATACTTTTATAATTGTAATAATATCCTTACTAAGTTGTAGCATGAGTATTTCTTTCTATATTAGATAACATTGTCATTGTCTAAGCAGGCAACCGAACCGTTGGAGCCTTTTGGGCCACTATCGTGTGAATATGATTGTTGCCTTCCTTCACCACATTGCTCGAATATCACCGAAAAATCAGAAACCGCACGATCAAATCTCACGAGTATTATGACGAGAAGTACCTCCGTGGTTCTGCCGGTTTTGATTGATATGAAACAAAGGCACTATACAGGCTAATAATCACTTATAATAAATATTTTAAACTTTTACCATTTGTTATACCAATGACGTCAATCAAGAACTAAACTAAATAGTCCTGTTATCAGATATCAGGACATCTCATCTGCATGAGCCCCCTCGCATCTATATATCCTCGCAAAATCAGGGGACTGTGCGAGGATACATTTTTAATATTATAAGTAAACAAACAAGCAGTCAGGAGTCTTCTAATAACTACCGACGCCTATAAACAGCCGCATAATTGCTGTGCAGACGCGCTGTCCTCCTTTCTTTCTCCCCTCCAATGGGCCACCCGTTACTCACAAACTCCACGAAACGCGATGGCAAAGCTGCAATTTTACGGCGGTATCATGTGAGCGAGAGGTGCCTTTCCGGTTGTGCCGGCCCAGTTCGGTTGTAGTAAAGCCTTGCAGGTCTTACTTTAACACATGCAGACAAGGTTCTTGCATAAAAAATGTACAAATGTGCAACTGCATCACAAGCCTCTCTCACTCGCACTTATTTTGCACGCGCCGCCCGCCACCTCCTCCGCACACCCAACACAATCAGTGGTTTGGGTGCAATGGGGTGATTCGTAGTGTTATAGTATTTCCAGCTGACGTCATCGTCAATTTCACTTTCAACATGCGCAAGTGCAGTGATATGTGATGATAATTACACTCAACAACATTTCCTCATAGTGATGATGACTGCAAATCAAATCACATTAAAGTGGATGTTAAAAGAAACAAGTACCCTCTTAGTACACAAAGCAAGTATGGAGCCAAACGCAATTTTCAAGCTCTCCATACACTTGGTATTAGTCAAAGGTACAATGAGAGTTCTTCTGTATGTGACAGTGAAAGATCTGACCGTCCACGTAGTGTTCGTATGAAAAAGGTGGTCCAACAATAGAAGGAAATATGTCCAAAGATAGAGAAGAGAGAAGGCCAAAGATTTTATCTCGGGAAATGAAGATAGCACCTAGAACCATGTCGAGTATTTTAAGAGATGGCTTAGGACTTGCAGCCTATAACATACGCACTGGTCATTTCTTAACTTATAAACCAAACATGAATAGGGTGGCAAAATCGAAACAGCTACCGAAGCGGTACGCAAAAGGAGGTCACAGAAAAAAATTGTTTACGTATGAGAATTTTAACAATTGAGCAACATTTTAACAAACAAAATGACCGTATGTATGTTCAAAGCTCTAAGGAAGCTTCTCAATTAGTTTACAGGGTGCAACGTGGGCATTATCTGATTTCAGTGACGCTCAGTTGGTATGAGAGCTATGACGGAGTGACTGAGCCATGTTTTTGTGAAAAAGATATCAGAGCATAGGTACAAGTATATTAAGATATCATTTTTGAGAAAGTAGTTATGCCCCTTAATATCACCATGTTCAATAATTAAGTATGGTCCTTCCAGCAAGACTCAGGACCAGATCATAAAGTTCAATCCACGAGCCTTGGTTGAAGCAAACGTTCCGGACTTGATCAGAGCTGAATACTACCCTTAATCAAATCCCGACCTTAACCCACTAGATTATGAATTATGGTCAGTTTTAGAGAGTATAGCTTGCGCTACAAGCCATGATAATTTAGAGTCCCTAAAGCAATCCATACGATTGGCAGTGAAAATGTCCCCTTGGAAAAAGTACGTGCCTCTGTTGATCAGCTTTTAAAGGACTGTATTGCAGCCAACGGAGACAACATAGGCTTTAAATATTTTATACTTGTGCA
>JAFELO010005416.1:0-26815 GCA_017140195.1 Eumaeus atala
ATAGACCTTGCGATCGCCGCCAATGACACTATTGAACCGATACTTAGCAGGTGCCTTGTACCGGAAAAACAGAGTGATATTGTCACACCTGCCTTAAGGTTTGAATGTCTAAAAAATCCTCCTTAGTACTCACTTACGTTATGCGAAGATCCTCATGTGCACGTAGTCTATGTGAGTGTAGTTTATGTGAGTTTAGTGTATGTGTGTATATTATAATATGTGAGTGAATTTTACTATGTCTGTACATCATAAAATATATTCCATTATTTCATAGCTGCTTACAATTTGAATAAAGTTTTTCAAAATGATATTTTATACCAAAGTACATACACGTTTAGAGTAAGCCCTTAAACGTTGAAAGCGCGTCATATATTTATAAGCCCGTCCAAATAATAATAGCAAGCAGTAAGAGAAAGCCAATAACTGTAGCACGGCACTTCACTCACGGGACAATTTCACGGTAGTAAATATGACACCGACGTAAATCTGACTATTGTTTATAAGAAGTAAGTGGGATATAATCAACATTAAATATCCGTTTGATGCAGGGACGGATAAAAGTGAAACCAATGTATAAAATTAGACAATTGTCTTCTAATTCTCTATAGTATAAATAGGGGACTAGTATCATGTAGAGGGCCACGGCCAAGACCCAACATAATGTTGTCATCACATAGGTTAACATTCCACGTGTATGTAATCGCGCACGACTAGCTTTCCTATTCACGTATTTTTATTGACTGTGCAAATCAATAGCAACAAATATCCTTACCTTCACACTTGTTTGATGTAAAACGGACCTTTTGTTGCATTAATCCCACTTTTTATTTACCAAGAACCTCGTTCTCTCCCTATAATGTAAAGAACAAAGGAATAAATGGCTTATCGAGTATACGGAGGGTTGGCTAATGGTAATTAACACAAAATTAAAAGATATTTCTTATTCACGATGTAAGAGTATTAACTCTTATTATTATATTAATTTTTCTGATGATAAAACAGTCTATATCTTTCCACTGATTGGCTACTTAGTCTTACTCCTTCCAGGTGTGCTAATCAAGAATTAATGAAACCTTCTGTAATCGCATGTATCTCTACATATTATGTCCTAGTATTGTGTTGGCCCTCTCTATACCTTTTTTTTTGTTTACGCGGGGAAACGCATTCACGCGCCTTCTCTGGCCCTGGGTGGGGTCCAGTGGTGTGTGTGGCTCGCTGCACATGATAGTGCCGAATACCCACAAAAACCACCGCGAGTGCCATCTATGCCGTCTTTCGTGAGGTGCCCCGGAACAACAAATCACCAGGGCACCTTGACAGCTAGCCAGCCTCCTAAGGGAGCGACTCCACCTCCACAGTTGGGGTTGTGACAACCCCATGTACTTTCTGACAGTGCAATGGGGTGAGATTCCCATCCTCGCTCCTTGCCCCTTGCGCAAGAGCGCTTCCTCCTGTTGCTCTTTTGTCCCCTCTTCTTATAAGAGGGGTACAAAGAGCTATCCTCCACCCGCCCTTTAGCCACCTCTTTTTATAAGAAGGGTGCAAAGAGCATCCCCCTCGGTTCTATTAGTTTCGCCCAAGGTGTTCTCTATTCACCTTGGGCTGCTGAGTAATCGCCGCTACGCCAAGGCTAGAACCATGGGCCCTATATATACCTGGTCTAGCAACAAATTATTGGCATACTTGTTTCTAGTTGCAGTGAATGTGAATTACTGTCATAAATTGAAAGAACAACTATGGTTAATAAATATATTATTATAGTAGTATATTAAAATGTCTTGTGAGCGTTTAAAACATCTAACATCATTTAATGTTATATACACATACAAACATTACTCTAGAACAGGGCATGTAATATTAGTGATTATTAGGTCAAAATTAAGATCGTAAATCTGTTGGTGTACAACTCTGCTAGGATGTGTACATGTCGCAGTAAGATTGTCTAAATCGTTTAATACTCGTGGCATGACCACAACAATGGCGACGAGGGCAAAAAAAATGCAACGATGCCCAGATAGGTTCGAGGGTACAGGTTCGTGCTGATACTATTTGTCTATTTGCACTCACTATTGGGCCTCTGGCCCAGTCTAACAATTGTATCGATCAGTATCACTGCCTAAAAAGCTATACAATCCGACTAAACATTCACCCGCCACAAAATGGCGCTGTTTTTGAAAATGGCTTGCCGTAACGTTAATTATAATGAATATGAAACCCGACTTTATCTCCGAGACGTAAAGGCGAGTGCTGCGAACGTAAAGTCTTTACTGCGCCGCGATTACAATAATGTCGCAAAGATTTACTGCTTCGTGACAGTAACATTAGTCTTGAACACTTTATATCATGATAGTCATAGAGACTGTTTTCTTTATGTATCAATTGTTTGGTCTAGATTTAATCCGCCAACATCACGACAATACCTCATATATTTATAAGAAATCATAATTGTTATTTAGCCCAATTTCGATCATCTCTCTACAGGCCAACTACTCCAACACTAGTGGTATAGGGGGGCCTATATCGAACTACAATATTAATTATATAAAAAAAAACGTTTGAAGGTGAAACCGTTTTTCAGATTAAAAGCTACATTTCATATGTTTTGACATTTGACATGTAGCTTTTTTTAAAAACATTCGATGTAAATTGTGGCACTGAAAATTATCTTACAGAGGCTTTAGCATTAAGTTTGGGCTGTGTTTTATGTATCGTTTTATTTAATTAAAGTAATAAAGCCTAAGCAGTGGAGCGACGAGGGCTGATAATGATGAATAAAACCTAATGCATATCATATTCAACACAACAGTTCCGCACATCTTCTTCGTATCTTAAACTGTACAAACGTTGCAACCCCTATAGGCGATCCCTACTAATGCAATCCCTATAGGCGATCCCTACTAATGCAATCCCTGTAGGCGGTCCCTACTAATGCAATCCCTATAGGCGATCCCTACTAATGCAATCCCTATAGGCGATCCCTACTAATGAAATAAAGCTGAAGAGTTTGTTTGTTTATTTTAATGCGCAAAGTAATGCGCGGTGAATGCGCGTAAATGCGTTTCCCCGCGCCAACATAAAAAAAAGGAGCTACGCGGGTGAAGCCACGGGGTGATGTTAGTTATTTATAAATCGTCTACGAGTGATGTAAATGTTGAATATTGAAGTTCTCACTTTACGTCGGTATTATGTGAGCGAAAGGTACCTCCCTGGCCATAATGCAGCATAGCACTACCTCTTCCATGTCGGAACTGTGAGAGGACGGTTTCGCCAACTTGTCAATGATTTTCACTTCACTTTTCTAATATACGAGGCCGATAATATGTCTATGTAATATCCTTATGAGTGTGTGTCCTTGGAGTGTTATTGCCAGGGTAATATATTTTTAGCGGGGCGTGTTGAAATGACTCTATAAATTAGAATCTACTGCGTGCTCTGCTGATTTGATGAATTCTAAAATGTGTGAGCGAGACACAATAAAATATGCCGTGTTCTGTTAAGGCCAGCTGTTTGTGTATTCAGATGTTACCGTTTAACAATCATGTTTTGAAACTTAAATATTTTATAAAAAAAAAGTATATCGCTCATCTTTGACTTTAAGGCTTAATGACACAATATTAGTTCTACTAACAACAAAATGTATGTACAATAAAAAAGTATCTAAAAAAAACATTTAAAAATCAATGTCAACATAAAATAAAAAAAAAATCATGTCCATAGGTGAAACTATACAACACTTTAAAATTACAATTAAATGAAAATTAAAATATTATCGATGTTGAGTACAATTCCGATTACATACATTATAAGTCAAAATTCATTCCAGTATACACCAAAGTCAAATAAAAAGAATAAATGGAAGGAAATTAAAAAAAAGAAAAAAAAACGTGTAATTTTTTCTTTAGTTAGTATGTCAATTTGGTACTAAATAATAATAAAAAAATTAAATATGAAATTTTATTTAGCTATGGATAGGACATAAATACAATTTTAGGAGATAATAACTACGGAATATATTATATTATATATTTTTTAACAAATTCATGCAGAAAGATGAAGGCGTGTCAATGTGTAGATCCACAAATTCACTACAGGAGTTGATGACTCTAACGATTCTGCATATTGGAGAATTCAAACCAAGGACAGTCCTCCTTGGTTGACAATATAGAGGCATTATTGGTTGTCGCGGGTATCAGTTTAGGATCCATAAATTTATCAGCTCCAAAATTGAGTACATTTTATTTTGTTCCTTATAATCTTATACAGAAATTCAGCATCGAGAATTTTTGCTCGTGTGGCAAAAGCATGGAAACCAGTTCTAGTAAAGCGAGAAAAGTATTTATGTCGATCGTTATATGACGTCAATTCCTTAGATTTACCAACAGAGAACGCCAGATGCCACATAAATCTTTTCTGGATTCTTACTAACCTAAGATTATGGGTTGCATAATGTGGTCTTCACACCTGTATACAGTATTCCATTATACTTCCAACTAAACTGTCATAAAGTAGGATTTTGGTTTTAGGATTACGAAATTCCTTAGAGTTCCTCATTACGAAACCCATCATCTTAGTAGCCTTTACTAAAACTCGCTCGATTTGAGGAATGAAAGTTAGTTTTTTATCAAAGAATACTTAATTACTTCAACACCAACATGGCAACTATATTTAATAAGTTTGTTTTTTCGGGAATAGGTTACAGTGTTGCATTACTGTAACCTATTCCCGAATTATTATTAATATTCAATGTCATAGAATTATCGTCACACCATTGTTTTAACCTTAAAAGATCATTTTGCAATAAAATAGTATCATTCGATAGTTAATTACGCGGCCGATTTTTAAATTATCAGCATACATGTTGGCTTTGGATGAAGACAAATAATCTGTAACGTCATTTATGAAAAGAATAAATAGAACGGGCCCCAAATGCGATTCTTGAGGTACACCAGAAGTAATAGTGCGCGTTGATGACCTATAATCATTCAGAACTACATAAAAAAATCAATTTTCTAAATATGATTTCATAAGAGTTAATCTAGATCCAGTCACCCCATAAGCAGATAGTTTATGAATTAATATTCCATGTGACACTTTATCAAATGCCTTGGAGAAGTCTATGTATATAACATCACATTGCTTACCCCTGTCTACGGCGTCAATCAGATACTCTGAAAAAGTGACTAAGTTTGTGACCGTCGACCTTGAAGGCACGAATCCATGTTAGCAGTCTTTGATAAACAGTATTTAGGTGGTTTTGAAAATGCGTACAAATTAGTGCCTCGACAATTTTTGCAAATGTAGATAATGTATATATGGGTCTATAGTTTCTAACATCAGTGTTATCGTTAGATCTATAAACTGGTATTATTTTACCAATCTTGCAGTCGTCCGGAAGGACTCCTGTAGAAATACATCCGTTAAAAATTAGCCAGAGTGGAGTAACAAGTGACGAGGCGCAATTTCTAACAAAATATGGGAGTATCTCATCAGGTCCAGCACTATTTGAAAGATTCAAACCTAAGAACTTTACTTTGATAGCTTTAACTTTTATTGGTGGTATTATTAAATGGTGACAATTTTCATGCCGGGCCTGTAGAGGCTGCGAAGTGCTAATGTTTTTGACCCTCACGATAATAATATCGTGAGGGTCAAAAACAGATGAAAAATATGTGGTATACATCACACAAATTTCTGTGGCATTAGATGCATTATTTTTTTCATTAAAAAAGGGATTGAGGTATGAACTAGAGCCTCCGCGCTTGGTCTTAACATGTGACCAAAACAGTTTGGGTTGGTTTTAATTCCATTTTCAATACTTTTCAGATACCTGCCATGACATTGAACAGCCAAATGTTCACATCGTTTGCTAATTAGTTTAAACTCTAATTCATCCATTGGATTGTTATAATTTTTAAAGTGGCTTCTTATTTTATTTTTTCATTTAATAATCGAATTAGCTGATGATTAAACCAAGGTGGAAATCGTTTGTTTTTATTGTCTATACGGGAACAAACTAATCAACGACCTGCCCTAATGTGAGATATAATATCTGAACCATTGAGTTGACCTCAGTTAGTGTTTTAAACTCTTCGTTCCAGGGAAAGTTATTTAATTCTGTACAGATACCTTCATAGTTCGCTTCATAAAAGTTATGTGATTTATGAAAGGGGTTGCTAGGTAGAGATGTAATTATTTTACATGATAAATATATGTCTAGGGGGGGGTGTAATAAGTCTATTGGTACCAAGGGAGTACCTGTTTTTATATCAAGCAGACGTCCTTGCGGGTTCAAAATATTATTTAGTTGTATTAAATTACTATTGTGTAAAAATTCAAACATCAGTTGATGCGTAGCTAAGATTTTATTTCCAGGCATTGAAGCATCTAAGTCCCAGTTGACTGTACCCAACTTAAAATCTCCACATATGCAGACCGGTGTGTGGGTAAATTTTAACACCCTGTTGCAATTGCTAAGAAAATGTTTAATGGTATATTGTGTCACTGGCGGTGGAATATAGACAGCGCAGAGAGCCAAACCACGAACAGTACGTGAGACAACCGCATCATTTGTTATCCACAAGTTTTCGCAGTTACTTTGCCAATTAGCAATACATTTTGCACTTAAGTAACTTTTTGTGGCTATTAAAACTCCTCCCCCTTTTTTACCATGTAAGAAAGTAGCGTTCTCTCTGTTCCTTCTATGTACCACATATCTGTCGTCGAACAACTCCCCGCTTCCTATTCTACTATTTAACCGAAACATGGTTAAAATAATTACGTCGTAATTACTACAACTAAGATTGCGATAGAATGAACCTGTTTTAGTTCGCAAGCCTCGACAATTTTGATAACAAATATGTAACAATAAATGATAACAGTTATAAATTAGGTAATCGCCCAAGATCTGTTGTAGTGCAATTCGTGGGTGTACACACTCGTGATAATTTCCTCGCAGCATGCATAAAGTTTAATAAGTTGTCAGTGAATTTAAGTCAAATAAGTTATAAAAATACATTCAATTAACTTAACCTAAATTTATAACAGTAATTATTTCAACTTGTTTAGTGACTCAACATTTCTTATAAGTAAATGCTCAGTTGTATCGTTTTTTCTGATAAATATTTTCCCGTTTCTTATCCAGACATACTTGTATTCTAGTTCCTTAGCCTTAACTCTTGTCGATGCATGAAGGGCTTTAATTGATGGAGAAAGATGTTCACATACATAAGTTGGGGCTTCAGGTCCAGTAAAGTTGAGATGACAGCTATTTAATTTACTATTTGAGTTGGATTTATTAAACTTTATGCATGCTGCGAGGAAATTATCACGAGAGCGAAGACTCACGAATTACACTACAGCATATCTGGGACGATTACTATTAGGCTTCATTTTAGTAGTACGTGTGCAGTAAAAAATGTTAGTGTCATCCAAGTCGTATGTAATTACCTTGCCAATTTGTTTTATAATATTATATAAGTTTTCGTTTCGCTTTTCCTTATAGCAACACAATTCTTTAATTGCCGACGACATGTTACATTTATTTAACACTTTTAGTTTATCTTAGTTCAAGACACAGTTCAGTGGAATTAAAAAATTACTGTCTATTTTTTTTTTTCTTGTAATGAGTTAGGAATGTTTATTTATATTATAAGTCAAAAATAGAACAAAGGCAGATAAATTTAAAACAAAAAAGTGCGATGTTACTGGAGGGTTTAAACTACATTCTCTTGCTCAAACGCAGCTTCACGCGCATTGAACGAAACATCACATTTGCTTTGGAACGAAAATTACAGCGTATATGTCACAACTATCGTTCTCTTATTTTCGTATCGCCGCCAATTATTAACTTTGCACTACCACTTTTTTCGTATATTGTACTTTACTTATTTAATATCATTTGCAGTTAATGATTTCACAAGAATTATGATTTAATTTAAGTATTATTTATTAATTTGTTTACACTCAAGTCACCGGAACTGTTATAACTCTTTTTTTGATAATGATAGTCACAAATATTCTTTTTTGTCTAAAACACATTAGAGTTGTTGTAATCTTTAGATAACACTGTCACTAAATATTTCTGTCTAACTAATAAAACTAATATTTCAAAAACTTAAGATGTGTAAAACTATTTTAGAAATAACATTTTTAAGGAGCTAATTGTACTAGTGATAAGCGCCATCTGATGATCTTATATTATTGACAGAATGACAAACTCACACACCGCTTTCGGAAATGAGTCCGGGTTTGTATTCGTAAGCTGAGAGCTTAGACTACCACAGAGATAATATAATCGCGAATGTAGAGAGCTCTGATATTGACATATGATTATTAAATCCTGATCACGGCTTACGTTGTTTACGAGCGCGAATCAAACCGTCCCACTAGTGTGGAAAGGGGGACCGCTATCCCCTTTTCGGTCCCAAAAATAATTACTATAGTGTATGCCCACAAATAATCCGGTACATCACTTCCCATCTGCGGGAAAAGAAGAGGGTCCGTCCCCCTATCGTCTCCCTGAGCCTGAAGACACAAAAGTCTTCGCTAGTCCGAAGGACGGTTGAGGCGGGAGCAACAGCGCCGCCAACAAGCCAACAGGTCCATTCGAAAAAAAAAAGCTTAATATGTTAATAAACAGAAAAAATCCTGGTTTTCGTGGTTTGTTATCATCAGCGTTCAGCGTGTTACAGGAACTACTCTTTGTTCACGTCTTATATAGATGTAGCAAAATTGTCAAGCACCGAATTCTGACTATAAAGTTCTTATTTTTATTTTTTGATAAACGTTAGGGAGTCCAGTAGAAGCCAAATTGTATTGTAGCAGCAAAAATCAGAAAAACAAGAGCACATGCGGTTTTACGAAGGTGGAGGTAATATGTAATAATTATTCGTTTTTCTAACTTCGGAAACAAAATAATAACAGGAATTCAATAACAACAATGAAGACTTGTCATTCCTATTACTTGAACTGTTCCAAACACCGTTTGTCTCGCTCGTAGATCTTAGAATTTATCTGAAGAAGCCGACAGCCAACAAGGTAGTAAGGTCTACTTTGTTCGGTCCCCAGCGCTACCTGATAAGAACACAAAAAATCTTTAATAATTTTCCAATAAAATACCTAGTTTTATACATTCAGGATTATAGCTCAAAATTTTTTGCGTCGTAAAACGATATTAAGTAGAAGTATGCTACTCTTTCAGAATCCTTATTATATAGACTACTTTTTATAAACAGGTGCGTTCACCCACCAGCAGTGGGTATGTGTGCAGTGTGGCGGCACATTGTAAGTGAAATGAATTGTGAGCCATAGAAGAAGTCTTCTTTAACACGCTTTGTAATTTTCGTATCGTCACGAAAGTTGGCAATTATGGAAGTATGCATTTTAGATGACATGTAATGACATGGTTGCGTCAACTTGATCTGTCTTTTGAAGGAACTGCGAAGTGGCCGATGGAAATTTGAACTATCTACTTTTAAACATAGAGCGTGTTTTTAGTTTTTTTTTTAACTATTATCAATTTTACATCTTTGGGCGAAGTTGTAGCATTTAGGTATTGTTATGTTGTTTTGTATACTTCCATTGAATTGAAATTAAAATATAATGCAATATTCCTACAAATTAAAACGATCTTAGTTGAAATTCCTCCGCTGTATTTATATACCTCCCCTATATTGTAATTGTTTTATGAAATATTTAAGTAGATATATGTGATGTATTTTAATTTGCTAACAAAATATGGTCGTGAATGTTCAGAATATTCTATCATTCAGTGCAAACATTGTTTGATAAACTTGCGACTTAGAATGTTGAATTTTATTGGTCTGCTGCTGGATTTGAGCTTCCACATCCAGCAGCAGTCCAACAAATCCTGCGGGGTGTGGACGCTGATCCTGGTATTTCGCCAGCTCGGTAACAAAAGTACTAAGTAAACACAAACAGATGGGGTGCAATAAGATGTTTGTTATATTCAGATTTCGAACAGAATATGTCTCTTGTCTGTAAGGGACTACTCAGGTCCCTACACACTTTCAAACGAACAATGGGTCTATCGAACTAAACAAAATGCACATGGCTCCGTGGCTCTTTTACTCTCTACTTTGAAAATAACTTTACCTAATCGTAACGTATCATGCAATATGATCAAATAGGGATTTATACTCTACTTGGTGGATGATTCGCAACGATCCGTTTCGCATAAAAGCAGTGGGTTAAAGCTTTTACGAAGGTCTTCCAAATTTGAGCATGTTGATTTCTCGCGTTCACTACACATCCTATTGTTTGACTGTAGCGATGTGATCGGGACCAGCAACATCAGTAATCAGGACCATAGCGGAGGATCCTTAATTGTTACTACTATTTACGGTTATTACTTTTTATCCTTGTATATTACAAAGCACCTTTTAAGATGGTCCTTAAAGGCATAACAAAGTGTTTTTTTTTTTTCTATTTACACAGTTCTATTTGCCAGACGCTTTCCTACTAAACCATATAAATATCGTAGGCAATTCGCTACAAAAAGATTTTTGAAAAGTATAATTGTTCCGGTCGAGCCAGACATACTGATCATTGTGTTTTAAGGCTATTTCACAAATTACTTTCATCCCACCCGAAGTAA
The DNA here is from genome assembly GCA_017140195.1 of Eumaeus atala. Taxonomy (NCBI): domain Eukaryota; kingdom Metazoa; phylum Arthropoda; class Insecta; order Lepidoptera; family Lycaenidae; genus Eumaeus; species Eumaeus atala. Next base: position 10,616 of record JAFELO010005416.1, read on the forward strand.
ATATCCTCAGCCCTAATTGTGTGGGTATAATAACTTCTTGTTAGTTGTGACTCTTGTGACCTCCCTAATTACCTAATTATAATATATATGTATGTATTTATTTACCCAGAGAAATTGATGACTGAAAGAGAACATTTTTTTTTATTCTAGTAGGTAACGATTGTTGCATTGAATGAGGCCTGAGGTGAGTGCAGACGCGGTCCTCCACGACAATTCGATAATTGTATACTCTACTATAAATTCACCGTTAGGGTACACCTCTCCCACCTGTGTGAAAGAGCGGGGGTCTATCATCCTATCCAGTATACATTTAGACTCGTGTGCCGACGTAGACTCATGGTTTCCGTTGAAGCTATATGTTACTGCTTAAAAAATTAGTTATAAAAATATCATCCACCTTCTATCAATTTATTTTCTTGAATCTGCGGTCTTTTTACGTTAAGCTACAATAGCGATATTCAAAAAACTTTCAAAGCATACTTACTACGTGTAGCTATTGAAATTTTTGGCCCTTGATATTACGTAACCGCCAGCGCCTTCCAATCGCATCTATTACTTACTTGCAGGCACTAGCCTTATCCTGAAGATAAAAAATAAATATTGAACATATTAAATTGGCTACAAATAACAACGCTTATTTATATTTCAAGATACGAGAATGACCTACGCCGTCGCCGTCCAGAACCGATCTCATTCACTGCGGTTTAAGAGGTAATGATACCACACCTTAAACAGATAATTAAAAATATAAAATACATTTTCATATAATACTATCAGAAGAATAAAAAATGCATCGCCAAGGAACACAAGAGAGAAATACAAGAGCGACAACATTTGTAAATATTATATTTCCATTTCTCTGCGGACTGAAGAAACGAGTTGCCAACAAAAGAGCAAAGCCAATCGCCATTTTAAATCTTTTATGAGGCATCTTCTCTGTGTGTTAGGAACACCAACGATGTTTACAGACGCGTTTACCGATATATTCAGCTTCACTCAAGGTTCTCACGGAACGCTCAGGGAGTGTTGAATTTTATGTTTACCACTTTCACCATCACTTTTTATATTTGATTAAATGTGTTGTGTAATGTAACACTTAAATAAATAAATATTTTTTTACACTTTTTCCAAAATATTTGTTTACCTTATGATGATATATATGTCGAAACCGGACGTAAATATAAATTGAAAAATAAATTAATTGTGGTAAAAATATATAAAGTTTAATTGTTTATTCAAGTGTTCGTCTCTTTCTATGTTATCTATATGAATGGCCTTAGTTGATTTGATAGCATAGTGGAGCATTTTTAATGGTCATGCACTTTTATTGGATCAATTTGTTGTCCGTTTTTCTGTATGTACCATAATATTGTCCGTTCGTCTGTTTGTTTGCATGTCTATCTGTCGAAAAGAAAAAAAAATGCCAACTATTCCCATTAAATAGTAACTAACACTAACGGCTTTATGTTTGTAGTGGCCAAACTTTTAAGACGGTCGTAAAGAAATGTTACTTACAGCCATTCAGAACATACGTAAGTAATAACAAAATTAAACTCTAATAAACCACTTAGCACATGTACAATCTATTATTGTTTACTTGAAAGTGGGTGTTCTGGTCCTTTACTTAGTACTTAATTGTTTGAAACTAATAGTTCTCATCCTTGTTTGGTTTTAATAACATTAACCGCAAAGTTTTGAGTGCGGTATAAATATCCCCAGGACAGCGCAGTGTTCCGACCGACCAACGCCAGCTACATTTGTTGTAATGTTATTTAATATCTTTTTTACGGTAGCGTCATTGCTTCATAGAAGTTGAATTGTCAATCGAACGACATAACCGTGGCTCCTCTCGCGCACGATCTGAAACGACAACAATGCGTTATGTGTGTCATGTCGGAGGCTGAAGGCTCCGTTGATAGTCATAAGATATTTGCGCACACTGTTACGACTTTAGGAAATACTCGGAAGCGACTGCTCATTTGCTCCATTATGTTTAATCATGCAGATTTTTTTGTAACAGGTTGACCTTCTATAAAGTGTTTCCGCTTATCGTGTGATTTGAGAAAGTACACTGGTCCATTGGAGGTGATAAGGCTTTTGACAATGAAATTACTCGTTCCCACCTGTGCAAGCTAAAAGTATGCCTGCATGTTGGTGCTACAATTAACCATTCGGTCTAGTCATTATGAACTCCGCGGGGCTTATAACGCCGGTATCTTGTTGCAAGCGACGCGTAAATTTTTATATAACTCCCTTGAAGCGGCGTCGAGGCCACAACTGGGTATTATTTTCTCGTTTATGTTCTGGACCACTTCTATCCTTCTTGAGTTTGAATAAAATAATCGTTGAGTGTAGATATTTGTGAAAAGTATGTGCTACCGGTGAAGTATACGACATACTGAATGACTCTATGTTGGGATGTAGAAAGTTAAGGATAAAGGGAATTTAGGAATTGTGTGTTGTCGTGTTCGATTATAGTCATCGCAGTAGATAGAATAAAAATAGCCTCGTGCGCCCCCACTTGCCCCCGGCGCCCGCTTTAATTCAACGTTTCAGTACTAACTACAGTTTCCCACGCTTTTATTCACAGCCGTTCAATTGAAGTTAAATTTACAGTAGAAAATTATTTCAGATTTCACACTGAATCAGGCTTACGGCTTGCTACATTAAAAATGAAAGAATAGTTTAATACCTGAAATCTGCATTCGAATAAAACAATTTTATGTATAATATGATAAATAATGTTTATTCGTATTTAAAAAGTGGAATCAGCTTATTTAGAATAATGCGTAGTATTATTTATAAAAGATTTAGATATGTAACAAATTTCCTGTTAAGTTTAAATCTCGTGGATGCCGGCGGGCATCGCGCACGAGCCGTTCAAAGTAGTCCTTTTCACATACAAAACAAGGACCACATCTAAATATAGACCGTACACCTACACGTGACAGTATTTGTGAATTCATTTTAACTTGGTCAAGTGCCCACACAATTTTGTGCTTAAACATAATGCGGCCAGCTGCTTCACCACCGACCTACCCTAGTTTTCTCACATGTTCTCACAAATAAAGGTCCAGAGGAGTAATATCTGGTAACCCAGGGGCCCACTTGCGACCACCTCACCGACCGGGGTACTCCCTGTTCAATGTCTCTCTTAGTGCGCGAGCAAAACTCGCAAGCGCGCCGTTATAACACCGGGGAACCTAGGGGCACCTCCATAAACAACACCAGTTGAGCTTCTACTTCCGCGATTCGGACTGAGGGACTCTGTTTCTCCAGAAAGATGGGGCCCAATAATGCGTAATTCACAATTCCCGCTCAAACATTAATTAATTCGGAACCAGTGTTGAAAGCTATGCAGTCTATTTAGGATTTTCATAACTCCATAAACGTTCATTGCATAAGTGTCAATTTGTAGTATTGCATTACCCTGCACTACCAAATGCTGCTTTGTCGGTAAATAAAATGTTAGGCCATTCAGTGAACAGCCACACCTAGCTAACACTCGCAACATCTCAGTATATTCTACATTTTGTGTCACACGGCACTGCAATTAATTGTTTGCGCGGAAAGCGACAGCTGTGAAGGTGCGCGTGCGAGTTGCTAATGGACGCTGACGAATGACTCGTCAAGTTCAAAGTGAATCGCCGACGCTACTACCACACCCCTCGCTACACTGCGCGTATGCCACGTGACTTTCGCTCAAAGTAAATGCTAAAATTTTAAAATAATATAAAAAAGTCGTAGAACAAAAGTTGTTTGGACGGATGTATAGACGCTTCCTGCATGATGTATTGCGTTAATTTAAATTAATCCTCCAAATATTTAACAGAAATTTATTAATGACTCGCGAAGATTTAATATTTTCCAGCACAGAAATTTTGCATTGGGCATAATTTTCGAAAACTGGTTTTACACTATTCTCAATTTGTAAAACTACATTTGTAACGCAGTTACGCAGCGCCACGGGTAGCCTATTTTTTGTTAACCTAAAAATTGTACAACGCGTCTTAAAATCTTTGTTGGCTACAACAAGCCATTACACATTTTAACACCTGCACAATCCTCTGACACTCCAGCATATATTGTTTGTGTCGTTCAGAGCTGTGCCTTACCACATCCACCTTTCATGTACAGCTCGGGGAAAATTCTCAAGCCGCTACAAACTCCGTGAAATGCGGTGGCTCATGATTTATCTGCACATTGTACTGTTCATGTATTTGACTACACTTCCGCTTTATATCGTATGTGTTTGTTTCATTGTCTAATTGCAGAATGCGGTTAAAAGAATGCCACTGTTACGTCAATAATACGATTTAACAATCATAAGTCCAAGAAAATGTTTTATGTGACCATAGTAAATGCAAGTGGTTCTGAATAAAATTATACTTTCTTTGGTTTACGCCGCGTTTTTGAATAAACCGCGATCAAATCTGTTAAAACAATTTTATTTAAAAAATATACTTATTATAATGACCACACAACATTCCAGAGTAATAAACATACACACATAACTTTAATATGACGCAACAACACAAAATAATACGCAAGAGTCCTAGCAGTCGCTACATTATGCGGCGGGCCTAAAAGGTTTTACAACTTGAGAGTCTTACAATAGAGTTTCTTTAAGAACTATATTGAATATGAATGCATAATTTTCACGTGAACCTCCATCAAGTCCTTGCTGATTTTCGATATTAAAATCATGCAACGTATATGCATACTCTTATCATTTTAAGGTACGATACGACAGAGCGATTTCGTACGCTTCTAATATTTAAGTACACATTTGAGGTAAACGGTATGTTAAGGTGGAAAATAAATACACCAATATTACCTGAACTTGTGCTGTGTGTGTTCGGATTGCTACGAGTGCTCGTCAAACGACAGGGCTACGTCCTCTGCTGAAGCTGGTCACTTACTTAGTCTGCCATCTGACTGTTGCATCCATTCATATCGGTATTGTATATTATGTATATTGCTTACTAATATGACAGGGTGACGTCAACCTTGAACTAGATTTGTATTGAGTGAGACCGTGGTGGCCGAGAGACACGATGACGGAGTATGTCACATTGTACACGTAAATAGTTTTTACCTACGCCTCGTGCAGAAATTGTGATATGACAAACCTATGCTAATCAGATCCTGTATCACCAGCTTCTACAATAATCTGTCACCGAAAACACGGTGGAAACAAAGAAAGGTTATGAGGCACAGCATCTGACTGTGGAAGATAGTTAGTGCGCGGTAAGGTGTGATGAGTATATTTAATTTTAAATATAGAGTGAACTTACTAAAATGCACATAAATTTGACATTCTGATTTTAACTGATTATAACTTTCGCTAAAAGTTGTATAGTGATCTAATTAAAAGTATTAAGTACCCGTACAGCCTGAGAGACTCGCTTAAACCTACAAACAGATGTTAAGATTATCCGTTTGTAAACAGTACAAATATTGTTTATAAAAGGGTAAATATAATAACGAATTAAACTGTAGACTTACAGCACCAGGTTTTCGGAGTCCTGTGGTGCGTACCGTAAGGACTTGTCTTAAAGGTAGTGCTGAGTTACCTTGAAACTGGTTTACTTCGGCACGACTGGTGAGGTGCCTTTGATACAGATATGATATTATAAAGTGACAACTGTGTTATCGTGTTTCTGCGTCGTGAGTTTCCGATCCATTGAAGGGAAGTACGGCAGCACTCCTCAATAAAATATATTCAGTTATCTGTGGGCGTTAGTAGCCATCAAAAGGTTTCACTTTAAATAAGGGACGAAGAAGACAAATAGCACCTCCTTTATATCGAAATAGCAGGGTCCTTAAACAAGTTACCTGTGTTAAACTACCTGGACCACATTCTCACCGGTGGTAGTACGCGTCGTGATGCTGGCATTGAACGGAAATGTAGGTTTCAGGTGATAAGGGCGAATATGACAGCCCACATCACTCGGAGGTTGTACAGCTCAAGCTCAGCGTCACTAACATTTATCAGTACTCCATGTCTGCTTGGTACTGCTGGGGCACCAAGTCGCCAGCATAATATATTATTCAAGCATACATCGCCTATGTGATAGCCAATACGGATGCTGCCAAACTCCTCGATCTTTGCATTAATGTACAAGTTGAAGCGCTTCGTCGACCATCTCTCACCCAGCCTCACTCCGCACTCCAACTTATGCTCCTCCGAAATTTCCTTACCCCATATGACTGTATTAGTTTGACACAAGTACCCACTCCTAAGTATATGCATTCAATCTAAGTATTCTAGGAAAATAAATTTCATCTCTTTGTCAAATTTATGGAGTTACCTTAGTACCGTTAATATTTTACTTATATAGTTATTAGTAATTATATACTTACTTTAGTACCGTTAGTAATTTATTTTTTCGAAGTACTTCATTTTTTAGCTGTTTGTAAAATAAACTTTCCTTCTAAATTACAGATCCATAATATCCGTATAAAACATCTGTGTCATAAGGATGGACAGACGGACGGACAGAGGGAAGGACAGAGGACATGTCAAAATTATAAAGGTTCCAATTTTACCTTTCGTCTTAAAAAGTTGCGCCCGAATGTTACAAAAAAACACACCTAAGGTAACTGACCTAAGGACCTTTTGCTTGGGAAACATATAATTAGTTTACAACGTCAGCAAATGTACGCCTTTACTGTCGTGACAGTTCATTATAAAGCCTTCACTTTTACCTTAAGTTCTATGTATGTCTCGTATGTTTTAGGAAGAGGTAGTGCCATTCTGCATTAGAGGATGTAGTGCTATGCATACATGACACTACATCCTCCTATGCGACGGAATTGGGCCGTCACGACCGGGGAGGTGTATCTCGCTCACATAATACCGCAGTAAAGTAACAACTTCAATGTCGCGTTTAGTGTAAAGTAAAGTAGCCGGTGGCTCATCGGGAGGGCGAAGGGGGACAAAAGCAGTGCAACGTGTCGGCATAATAATCATGTGGATATTCATGGGCGTCCGATTGCTCCAATTTCTAGTTTGAACCCAATTTTATTTTAAAAAATGTGTCAAGGCACAAAGAGAATGGCCAACGTTGCTAATCATGACATTGAACTCCGGCAGTCTGATCTCTTGGCTTTTCACCATGAATCAGATGGCTAGAGGCCACAAAGCCTGTAATTATTCATGTTTAGTGCGAGTGACAATATAATATCCAATAAAGTGGCTGTCACGGGCTCCAGTAACTGTTTTACGTTGATGTTATGTATGGAGTCTGTGTGTTAATTACCAAAACTATAAAGAATACATAACAATAGTCGTCGAAAAGGTTCAGTGTGAAGATGAGTCGGAACCAAAATTAACTGGCGTTTAACACTAATTTCTAAGATGTTATTTGCGTTAAAAAATTGACTGAACCTATTGAAGGTTAAAAAAAATCAGCAATAATTAGTAAAATGTTCTTCCTTATTGTACAAGGAGTTGGTAATTGAAAGGACACAATTTTTTTCCTTAGGTAATTTTTTATGAAGCTAATAGAAATTTGTTTCCATCAAGGGCGGGAGAGGGGAGAGGGGTGAGGGGAGAGGGGTGGTGTAAAATTGCAGAAGGTATCGTCCCCGTCACGGTACACGGTACTTCACTTTGCGTGTCACGAATATTAAACGCTGAAGGAATATCCCGCGAATATTCAGAGAAATGTAAATTAAATTCGCTTGAAACAATGGTCATCAAAGGTGGAAGGAGAGCAACGAATGTATGAAACGCTCGTCTATAGATAAAGTTAAGCGTCTTGAATCTGTCGCCTAGGATTTAAGATTGCTGCATTCCATCATTCTGTCCAATATAAATTCAAAAGCAAACGGTAATACAGATGGCCACTGGGGGGGGGGGGGGACAGTACTGCTATATTGTGTGGTTTTGTCGAGAAAGTGTCACTTTGCCACACCTACCACCTGCTCGTTTACCCCTTATCATATAGAAAGTCATGAGTTATTAAACGCACCCAAATGTTTATAATTAATTAGTTCTTTCCGTTTTTTATAGAATAGTGGGGAAAACGAGATCTCTTCCTAAAACAGCAAGTACTTGTATCGTACCGTCTTGAGGTGTTATTTATTTATGGCCGCATACAAACCGGTCGGGACATGACGGTTTCCTAATGCGTCCCACCAGACCACAGTTCAACACACAAGTTGGTAATACAACAGTTAAGTAGCTTTGCTTTGCATTTTTTATTGCGAACTAAGCATTTGGTTATGTTTATAACTGGGCCCCAAGTAGGGGTAAGCTGCCAGCTATATTTTCTAGTGAAAATGACTGAATATAAGTTCATATGATATAATCTTAACTTACGTGACGCCGTCGCTGGTGGGCGATGTGCTTGCCACCCCTCTGACCTCTCTGAAACTCACAGCACATAGATAAACTTGTAGTTTTGCACACATACACACCGTAATGCTATAATTGGTACTGTTGAGCACACTGGACTTCTTGTCGTTCGCTGATAATTTTAACAGTAGGCATAACTTGTTGTAGTAAGTGGAATTTCAATTCCATGTTGCATATTACTTATGCGGATATTTAACTATAGCGTTGTATGCGACAAGTGTGTATGTTTCACTCTCTCTCTCTCTTTCTCTCTCTCTCTCTCTCTCTCTCTCTCTCTCTCTTATAGATGGCATTCTATTTTTAATTAGACAATGTAGTGTCGCGACGATTATGTCTGTTTTGTTAAGTTTATACAGGTCTTTTACATACAGGAACTCAAAGTTAAACTTTCATTACAACATAAATAAATAAATAAACATGCTAAGTTCGCATTTGTATGTACGATACAGATTGAAAACTGAAAAGTTCTGCGCCGATTTAAAAAACATTGTTCCGTATTAGGATCCATAAATAATAGTGTTTAAATGGATTTTGTGTTTGGAATAGGTAGTATATATATTTGTCAATGCCTCTTGGTGTGCAAGTTCAGCAACAGGCGCCAGCGACAGTCAGCCAGTCCAATCAAAAGGCGTCATAAATTCCTAATAACAGTCCGGAGACAGATGGTTTCCAGTGCTACTAGTACCTCTCTCACGTAATGTCTACTCGAATTGACGCCAATATATCGAATTGTCGTCGAATTTCATACGGTTTGCGAGAGCTCCGGTAGGCCCAAGCCCCCCCCCCCTCCCAAGTCTGGGGACTTCTATAATACCGGGAGACTACATTCTAATTTGAACGCCGTTCACTAACACTTAAAAAAGGTAAAGCCGGTTCTGTTCTTTTAAACCAGAACACAGATTCCTTCTCCGACTGATACTTCCTGCCTTCTTTATATAAAGTGTTCCAATTTATACCCGAAGTATAAATGGTAACACTCCTTTATACCGCGGGGTGGAGTGTGCGCGTACGTCGGGGAGAATATCTGCTTTCGCCGCCTTAGACATCTTGAAGTCTGGGATCTCTGAATACTCTGGCTACAGTTCCTTAAGGAGTTGCCGAGAACAGCTCGGACGACTCTGTACCACGTGTAGTTAGTTAAACTAAAACATCATACTAATGTAACAATCGCACTCACTTAAATCCAATTATTTTTATTTTATTCGGCAATAAATATATACATGATATATGTAAGATGCAGTGATATGCTACATTGCAGCTGAATTGGGTCGGCACGATAGGGGAGGTACCTGTCGCTCCCATGACACTACCGTAATCTAGGCTGTCGCACTTCATGCGGTTTGTGAGTAGCCGGTGGCCTCTTGGGGGATGAAGTGAAATCGCATCTGCATATATGAGTGTTAATACGTGTCGGATGTCACTAAAAGGCTCTGGCTGCTCGTTTGTTTCCTATTAAAATTTTACTGCATAAGTTTTTACTTAATGTATTTCCTTTATGCCCTTTATTAATTTTTTAGCGCAACGTAACCACAAGTGCTATAAAAGATTTGGAAATGTTTATCTTATACACTAGTAAAGTAGCACCGTATAAAACTGATTTCACATAGCTATAGTATAAAGAAGAACTCCAAGTGGCCACACTCCAGCCTCGAGCATTTCAAGCAATTACAACTTGCAAACAGAACAAACATAGGAAGAAGTCACGAGCACGACGCAACAACAAAATTTACTTCTGCGCTCGTATAAATATTGACAAATATTTGCTGTCAATATTTAAGTATATTTGAGTACCTTTCAGTGCCAAAGTGCGGTCGTGTATCACTCACTGCACAAAGTCACAGATCGCATAGTTTGACGTCACTATATTTGTTGTAACGTTTACTCACTTCGGCCGAGTCAATGTTATAAACAAGCTGTAAACATTGACAAATTCGAAGAAAATATTTGCAGTACTAATGGTTTTATAAGACACAAAAGGTTTGCGATGACAAGTGAGGGTGGTACAAGTGATAAGCTCAATAATATATGTTTGTTAAACATATACAATTTTCCAGGAGAGTATAAATGGCCTAACAATGTTGGCCACTAATTTGCAGCATGTCATTGATATCCATAAGAAACAGCGTAGGAGAATAGTAGCAAAGAAATTGCAAATTGAATACAGAGCAGGCAAGGCAGCAGTCAGGTCAAATAAGTAACATTTGCGTGAAAGTTTTGATTTTTTACCGATTCCCACATAGCTGGGACTTTCTATTCATTTAGTGATAGTAGCATTCAGCATTTCAGCTGAATTGGGTCAACACGACATTCATTGTTTCCCGGGACATTCGTAAGTTTAGTGGACTCGACGTCAATGCACAGATTGTGCTGTGAAAATGTTCTCAGAAGTTGGCTCCTTTCCGATTATTCCACTCTGTTGGCGTAGTCACGCTCTCACGATACTTAGAATCGCCCAATAACAAGCTTTCGACACATGTGCTTCCCAAGAAATAATACGATTGGATCACTTGTTTCTTGACATATCAAAGCATCCAAGTCGTAGTTGACGTTATTTCGTGTATGACAACTTAATGGACTGGCAGCGCTTATATTACCCGGGAATATGTTAGCGAGTATCCGAACAAGCTTGTGTTGTTCTTGTTCTCAAAACACCTGCCTATTGACCTTAGCAAGTGTAGTAGTAATATTTGGTGTTGACATATCTAGTAACATTAAGTTCCGCGATTATTTGGATACGAAGGCTAATTTAGCCTCAAGGAAGCAATTTTTTTCCGGAAAGCTCGATCCTTTTGTGGTTGGAGATGTCCGTTCCCCGCGCGTCTTTTGCCGTATTTTATATGAGGGAGCATACTTGTTCTCTAAAGGACGGTAAAGCGTCTGCAAGGCGCAAAGTCTTAGGACGGCGGTATTTGCTATCTACCTTCTTGTTTGCCCCCGATATCAAAGAAAACGACTGGTAAAGTATCTCTCGCTCGCATGATACAGCCGTTAAGTGACAGCTATGGTATCGTGTGTGTGGTGCGGTGCGTGTTATTTGTAAGTTACCCTTTGGGGGCTAGGTAAAAGGAAGTTAACGCATATGCGCGTATTGGTCATCGAGAATTACCAAATGGTCAGCTCGTTTCTACGATATAAGTAACTTATTTTACAAACCGACGTGAATATGACAACCTGACAATATTTAGGATTAACATCCTTGATACTACTGTACAATAATATATTCATTAGACCCATGGCCAATTCACTGCGCTTTTCAGTACCTCCCAGTAGTACGCCGCCACACCTGCCTCGAAATAGAATCATTGTAGTCGCTACTCCGTAAATATGTAATTTAGTTGGGGACATCTTGTCTATAGACTCTTCGCAAATGTCTGTTGACAGTATAGTTATGACAAAGATTTCAATGTTTTCAACTTAGCTTGAATTGTCCATTTACATTAAACACGGCGAGTCCCGAAGAGAGAAATGTTCCCTAAACATATACTATGACAGTGCAACAAATCAATCACTTGGACCAAACCCAAATATATATTTCCATGTCTCGGTTTCGCTCTCATTGGTCAGTCACAGTGAGGTGTCAACTAGATTTTATTTCATTTTATTCACACTTTCGTACCCATCTACATTGAATCACTACCCTGCGTCACAAAACGTACCACAAAACTTAGGTATTTGTATGTAGTTTTTATTTAGTATTTGCAAAAAAAGATTCGCAAATTTTATTATCATCTCGAATCTAAGGCATGTTCCCTTAAGTTGAATCGTATGTCATACATAAGATCTGTTCGGAGCGTCAGCTGTGCGGTCGGATTTTGTGCGCTTTTGAGTTTCCTGTGTACCACTGGTGAGGAGAATGACACGACGTAATGTGGACATGAACTAACGAGAACCTTCCATAAAGTTAGTTCTAATAGAATGTATATAGCAAAATATATTACTTTTAAAAGTATAGGCGAGTGAATGAGTAAGAGGAGCCTTTTGATATCTACCGACGCCCATAAACATTCCCATAATTGTTGTGAAGGAGTGTTACGCTCCTATTCAATGAGCCACCGGAAGACACAAAGGACATGAAATGCGACAACTTAGCTATTACTTTTCCGCGGTATGACTGCAGAGGTACCTCTGCAGTCTTGCTGACCAGACTCATCAGCAATGTAGCACGAAACTACCTCTACTGAATAAATTAACACCGTAATGAAAGATTAATCAGAGGTTCCAGGATTCGAGACACATCTCCATGCCGGAATATCCTTTCAATTGAGAAATTGATCACTAATCTGAATAAACATAAAATGAATTATTGACCCGAGCAAGAACAACATTAGCTCCCCGTAATTGTGGCCTCATAGTGGCGTCCTCAGACAGTAAGTTCTATGAACATGTATGAGGAATTCATCAGATATTATAGAGGGGCTTATACACTAAACTTTTTTATTGCATAAGGGGCAAAGGAGAGTTTTCATGCGTGCCGACGTCAATAGAGGTTCGTTTGTGTAGGACATCACTGGTAGTACAGATGTGTTGTCTTCCTTTTCTCTACCTACTTAATGGACAACAGAACACTTACAACTACGCGTTAGCTGCCACTTTACGGTGATATCGTAATTATTCATTCCGTTGTCCATGCATTTGATTACTGGTGTGGGTCAATGTCCCAATTATATCTTCAGATCGACATTCAGTACATCAAAACAGGCAGCAGATTATAAAAACATAGAGCATGTAGCTTGATGGCTTTATGCCACCTCTACTAAAATCTTTATATCGGCCAGTGAAAAACTCCGCACGCGCACGCGCACGCACACACACACACACACACACACACACACACACACACACACACACACACACACACACACACACACACATACACACTTTTTGGTTTGATTTCATTCACTCTTTCCTAAACTCCGGTCTTTTTGCAGATTTTATTTCTTACGCCTTTAAGCATCGTGTAACTGTCATCTCAGAGTTGTGAATCTTGAAACCTTATGTTTTGAAATAATTATTCCAATATTAACATCCAATTTAGAAAACCTTTCTCTCTTTTTCATATAACATTTTGGCATGGACGCCATGTCCGGGTTTTATCGCTGACCCATGTCAGTGCTGTCAACTTACAACAAAAACGAGACTTGCATGACCAATCCGTGTAGAAAAAATATTCAATTGCAACACGGAGAAAAATTCAGATTTTCACAAGTCACAAATAAAATAAAAGCCCCTTCCCAAGGTATTATCATTATGACTTTGAACCAGGCGTGGCAATTTATAGTATTCGATGTAACTGAAGTTCGGATGTTTATATGAGGAAGGCGATGCATGTATTTTCACTTCATCTAGGAGCCAAGCCATCTGTCTGTCTGTCATATCGCTGTCATCCTGTCACAGTATAGGTAATATTGTTACAATGTATGCTCAAACAAGTGGGTGAATTTAATATGAATAGATACTTTCGAAATAACCTTGAGCGATACAATGGCGCCAATTTCTGTCCATCGCTGAACAAATTGGACCGCAAATCCAGAGACATGTGTCGCCGGTGGACTGAGCAAAAGTGACGTCACGCGTTCTTCATGTGTCGCCGGTAGAATGAGCAACAGTGACGTCACGCGTTCTTCATGTGTAGCCGGTGGACTGAGCAACAGTGACGTCACGCGTTCTTCGCAGTCGAGCATTTTATTTTATATGCGGCCCGTTGTGCTCTCTAAGCCAGCGGATTACGTGTTTGTTTTTCTTAGACATACTTCTAAGGTATAATTTGTTTAGTATCAAACAAATCAAATCCTCACGTAAGGACAGTGTTCGAGTAGAAGGTAAGTGTCTGCTTCATTGGAGCCGAGTTGGATTGACTCGGCCGGTTAGTCCTTCTTGCTTGGGTGATGCGCATGGTCTCGGTAGTCTGTTTGTCAGTGGGGGTCAGAAAATAAATCTTTCTTGCAAGTTGTTTTCGGTAAATATTATCGGGATTTCCAAGGTAGTATTTGTTTATCAAGTTTACTCGGATGGTACTCATACACTAGAACTAATTCTAACCTTTGCATTATTTTAGAAGGCTTTTCCCTTGAATGAATCGAAGAAAACTCAGGAACCACACAAATCTCACCATCATAGCTGTTACTTTGTAGTGGTGCTATGTGAGCGAGAGACAGTGGAAAGAGGGAGACGTCAGCAATGCTCTACATTTTACTATTTATTTGAAACACATTCTTTTTTTATAGGATTAGGGGGCAAACGAGAAATCGGAGCCTTTTGATGACTACCGACGCTCATGGATATTCGCATAATTGTTACGCACATGCGTTGCCCTCCTATCATCCGTAACACCGGCTACTCACAAACCGCACGAAACGCGACAGCGACGCTTTCATTTTACGTCGGTATCACGTGAGCTAGAAGTACTTCCCCGGTCGTCCCGGGCCATTTCCGTTGCATAGGAGGATGTAGTGTCACGAACTACCTTCTCCTGTGCAGCAGAGCACTACCTCTTCGTATGTAGCTTTCCAATAAATGTTTCTATAATAAATGAAATAATAAAAAATCTTTTAATTTGGAAGAAATTATATCGGTTTATTGTGCTAAGTAACATCGAGTGAAATCATATAACTATTTAAGTTATAAAGAACAACGTTTGTATGCAAAATTGTTATATATCAGGCATATTTTAAATGAAACTATGACTGATCTCATGAATTCACCTTTTTTTCTATTATTGTATTACGAATTCAGCACTTCGAGGAAGCGTCCAAGTTTGACACCGTCAACGTCTTCTTTGGAATGTGTTTTACGTGATCAGTGATCCTACAAGTTTGCGTTCTCCTGCAGACGGGTAGTAAGCATTTAACTGGTAGGAAAATTGACTTTTTATCTTTTTGTACGAGATCAACGTCAACGAGCTTTAGCTTTCATTTAATTTTATAACGAAATGCGTCTTTAATTATTACATTGTACATTTGTTATGTAATTTAAAACTAGAAAAATATAACACTAGGTGTCTATGCAAGGTGCCAGATGTGACAAACAATTTATAGGGCATTTGAGATTCGCATGCAAACTGCGCACGGATGGGCAACTGCGCAGTTTGCAAGGTTTAGGTACTTTATTGGGCGAATGGTGGGCTACCTTGAATGAAATAAATAATTTATTCGCATTTGTGCAATTAAATTTCCTAATAATATTATATTGTGTACCTACACACAGTACACAATTGACGGATATATCTCTAGAAAGAACTTTCTTCTGAATGCGTTTAGCAATGAAAATCCTATTATGAAAATGATAAATGAAAGATCAGTAAGATTTTAACATGTCTGTCTAGACGGACAAATGATTGACTTTGTTAAATAAAACTTCGTTTCTGGAGGGAACTCTGGGGTAAGTGGGTTTTATGAGAATATTTGAATGTGAAGTATACAATTTCTTTGCGCTGTATGATTTTGTAAGGATTATATTCTTATTTTTCGAGTAAGGATTATATTCTTATTTTTCTGATCATATTGTAATACTCTGAGTATTACAATATGATCAGATGGAGTTCTGAAATGATTTCTCGATTCACCCCAGGCTACTGAGCCCCACCTCCACGACAAGGCTTGAACCATGGTGGGATGCCCTATGATCCTAACCTAATTTATGCAAAAAATAAAATGGCAGCAACGTATTATTGATTGTAATACACAATAACATGGATTAGTAACAGTATAGATGTTTACTGAAAACATTATTAGACTCGGGCCGGCACGACCGGGGAATTGTATCTCTCTCACTTGATACCGGCGCAAAGTGACAGCATCGCTGTAGCATTTCGTGCTGTTTGTGAGTAGCCGGTACCC
>JAFELO010005428.1:1518-11986 GCA_017140195.1 Eumaeus atala
TTTAAACGCCAACATCAGATACGTGCGTATTCGCATTTTCACAATCAGAGTCAAGAGACAGGAGGCGGAGGCTACACATCCGTGTAGCTTACTCGTCCGGTGTACTTGATTTCTATCGATTTCATGCGGTGTACATATTTTCTGAATATAGTGACATTAAATTACATTACATTGTATAATATAGATACATATAACGCAATGAGTTTATTGCCTGACAGTTGAAATGAAGACGAAATGTAGCATCTAAATTAGCCTAAAGAATAAACTGTAATGGAAGAAATTACGCCGAAGGGGTAACAAGCATTAGGCGTATAAAAATCCTTTCGCAAAAAACAAAACGATTCTTCACTCGTTTGAAAAGCAGATGAGATGCTAATGACCCTTAGTTGTGCCCAGTCAGCGCAAATACTCAATATTCTAATGCCAGGTAATAAAAGTTCGTATTAGCATCGCAAACGTGGGACTGGAGCGCTTAAAGTTTTGTATTTTTTTTTGGAAAATTATTCCTTCAATAAATCAACCCTTAATAAAGTTGCTTATTCCTGTAGATTATATCATGAATTATACACAGTATGTGAGTATGATTTGATAGACCTGTTATTATAAAAGAATATAATTACTTGAAAATTCCAGATCAATATTGCATTTATGCATAGCTTTATTGCCTTTAATGTAACATAATTCTCATAGTAATAGTCTCATAATAATAAAGATTGTAATATTGACGGTATGTTATCCACTCTATTATTTCTAACTTCTACTAACTTATTTCTGCAAAGTAATTCAAACCCGATTTGGAATAGCACATTTAAAAGAATGAACAAACATTAAAGCGTAAGCGTATTTCTTCCCAGTGATTAAGTGCACTTAAGAATCGATTTTGAAGAGCTTATGTGAGCAGAAAAATAAAAAGCCTTAAGTTTACGCGAATGTTAGACATTACAATAAAACTACTTTTACGGATTTTATCGCGGTTTATTGAATTATTTATGTAGCCCGACGTTTCAGAAGCTTTACAGCAACCATGGTCACGGGTGGACTCCTCACTCAGACTCAGTCCATAACCGCGATAAAATCCATAAAAGTAGTTTTATTGTAAAATAAAAAGCGAAGAGAATAAATCAAATTCAACAAACTACGTGCATGATTTAATGTATACCATTAGACATTAAAAAAACATTTTAAAAAAGGTTTCAGAGGTTTATTCACCACTCACCGGTATACACTCACATACCGGCCACTCGCGAAACTTTCACATTAATACTGAATTAAAAAAAAAATTGAATTGCTTACTAAGAATCAATTAAATTAATGTGAAAGTTCCGCGTGTGACCTAATGGCTTATTAGCGATTGTAACACATGTATGCATAATGTTCATACTTGTAATAATATATACAAATGTGCATGTGTCAGCTTGCCATGTGACGATGGGAAGGGTTTCTGTTTACGCCATAAAAATTAATAAAAAAAGCGATGAAATCAATAAAATAATGTACAGTAGACTATTTTTTATTTCCTTATATTAGGTGGAGAAACGGGGCGTTGGATCCTTTTGATTACTACCGCCGCCCATGGACATCTACATAATTGATATGTGCGTTAAATTATTCAATATAAGTTTACATATACGACTGGCTTCGACTTGTCCGGTAAATAAATATTTTTGAAAGGAAGTAGTTGAGTTACGCAACAGGATTGAATGTATTATCATTTCCTGATGTATTGTCATTTCATGTTAACACTTCAATAAATATATAAGCTTTATATACTTTTTCCACAATTTATATTATAAACACAAGTTGCGTCAATACACCTAAATCGTTAAACTGTGGACATTTTTTATTCAACCTTACCTTCTTACAAAAATATTTGTTTACCTGATGATGGTAAATCGTAAATGTAAATTGAAAACCTGATGATGATAAGTCGAAAGCGGTCGTCAATGTAAATTGAAAAATTTATTGTGGAAAATATACAGTTTATTTATTTATTCAAGTGTAAGCAATATGATTTTTACCGATCTCTTACCTTAATAAGGCTTTAGATAATTTTTCACATTGCGGCTTAGCTGAAATGGAACGAGATTTCGAAGAGGGAAAATAGTGTGGCAGGCTAACGACTCACCTGCGCCCCATTACACAAAAGTCACGAGTCAGAATATTCGCGGGCGACATTAAGAGCGAATTTTTTTGCAAAAATATTGTTTCCTTCGCTGTGACTTGATGTAGTGTTGAATTTGCTTCTATTTTGTTTGGAACAGGAAGAACTCCGCCGTTAAGTGTACGACTGGCGTTAAGGTTTTACGGTAGAGGAGGTTATATTTTGCATCAGAGAATTATTCTATACATACATGTATAGAATAATTCATTTAATACATACATGTATAGAATAATTCACTGATTAGTTTTAGCATGAGAGATTAGATGCTGATTACATTGCATATATAATTATTCAGATTTACTTAATCCGGACTTTTTTAACCGACTTCAACAAACAGGAGATTGTCAATTCGTAAGATTTTTTGTTCATCTTAAATTTAAATATTTTATAATCATAGAAATTATTGTTAAGATAAAGTTTACAAGAAGGAAGAAGGACTTTACAAGACTAGTGCAGATAATTGAACCAGTTTATCCTAAATTATTTTCATTATTATCGTTCGAAAAGACATTCTTTCCACGATTGGTCGTTTCGTCTCTATTTCATAAAAAAGGTACAGCAATTTTGTGGAATTTCAATATTCATAAACACAGTTACAATTTTTACGCAGCCTCTCAGACATCAATATTCAGCGTTCGTCTGTATCGATGATTGACATTTTCCCATCTTATATTGTTCGCTTTGTTTTTGGCTACGACGTGGCAAGAACGTGAAGGCTGGAGCTGCCTTTTTTGTTATATTATGTTTGGAATTCGATAAAATATTGTTAGAAACGAACAATTCTTTTTGCTAAAATGTCTAATATGTAATAAAAATGATTATCATGTAAAGCCTAGAATATTGTCGTTAAGAGGAAATATAAGATTGCTTATTTTATTGCATGCATTAAATAGCCTCAGAAATAAGTGGAAGAGTATTTTTTTAGCATTGCAAATCCTACTTTATCACTGATAAATATAGGTGATAGAGTGTTTTCAAAAACCTTACGGATTCCTATGATAACCTCAATAATGTAACCCAATATGTGTGAAAGATACCAAAAATACATCACTCGCGTACGGTGCGGAAATTATTCTTAAAAATGTTTTTTTTTTAATCTTTTTTAACATCAATTATGATTAGAAGCTAATTTTTTTTGCCTTGAACACATAACGTTGAATACTGACTTTAGTAGTCGAAATCTTGAGGCTGACTGGACTGGTCAGTTGGTCGGATCAAACAGTACGATAAACGATTTTGCGCAATCATGTCTAGAAATTGTATAGGTGCGTTTAACGAGCAATCGGAGCTTCCATATCACTATCGACGTTGCCCTCCTTTCCCCCTCTCCTCCAATGAGCCAGCGGTTACTCACAAAACGCGACACCGAATATGTCGCTTTACGCCGGTATCACGTGAGCGCGAGGTACCGCCTCATTCGTACCGGCCCAGTGCCGCTGCAATGCAGCATGTTCTCTGTCTGTTACTAATACTATCTAATAATTTGCTGATCTGCTACTAATACTGCTAAAAAAATCTACTAGTCTGCTACTAATACTACTAACCATGCTATCACTATTGTTCATTTCTCCGATCTTGAGTGAAAATAGGAGCCGTTGTTTTCGTTCCCTTGTAACATCCTACGAGGAAAAGATTGTACCTTCAAATATTCCACTGTTTCTACACCACAAAACTGCTGGTCAAACATTGGTTCCTCTAAGGAAATTGTAGCGTACAACAATTGTTTAGCCTTTAAAAATTAGTTTTGATTATTAATATCTTTTGTATTGCATTACATTACATACATTTGTATGTGTCCCGTAAGACTAGAGAGGCTATTTATTGCTCTTACTAAGAAACAGATAAACCTTCACGCCATCGACATAGCATAAGATACGATACGACTTCGAAATAGGTCGTGCCGTTCTGCATTGCAACCGAATTGCGTCTGCAATACGGGAGAGGTACCTGACGTTCACTCGATATCGGCGGAAGGTGCCAGCTTTGCTGTTGCGTTTCGTGCAGTCTATGAGTAGCCGGTGGCAAATCGAAGGGAAGTCGGATGGAGGGAAACGCATCTATATACAAATAATGCCGTTGGCAATGTGCCGTTTGGTCATTTGTCCCTTAATACTGTAAAAAAATGTCTTAGTTTATAACCCTGACCCTGCCGTGAAAGTGTTTATCTTCCTAAAACAGGCGTGTGAAGCATTCGCGTAAATCGTGTGGGCTATAAATTTTTACGTGATGGAAATTAAACCGTGAAATATACTGACCCAATTTGCCATTTAACGTTTCACCTGAGCGTTTGTTCTACACAGTTGTTGAATGCCGTGGAATGTACCGTGAGATAACTATTCTTAAGAACTAGTCTATCAACGAGTCTATCATACCTACCCTAGGTATGATATACTTATGTAATATTTATTCGATTCTATGTTGTTTTTCTTATGCTATAACATTAAGTGCCTGTTCCAACGGTCTCAATTATAGTCATGACTAGACTATTGCGAACATAATTATCAGACAAATTATGAATTGCGATTCCACCAGTACGGAATAGAAAAAAGTGACTGTTAAATTAAGTATTACCTATTTTAGTTCATGGTTCGAGCAGCGAAAATAGTCACTGGACGTATAATTATAATTTGCAAAATATCTCTTTCGTTCTATAAAGTTAATATAGCTAACATTTGACATGGAAACGTATTGTAAATATGAGAATCCTTATTACTTTCGATTTAGAAATCGAATATTTCTTCTTGGAAAAATACAAAAAGTTAACACAGATAAACAAAATTATTTTTATTTTTCACAAGTAAAATTTGCAATTTCTAGAACCAGTACAGAAATTTTTAATTTGCGACGTTGTCAGCTTGGCAAATGTCATATTTAGGTAATAATTGAAAATCTACGGTAGCAATAACTAAGTAGTTAGTAAAAATATTTCAGTGATACTAACTACTACTTACGTGAGCTCAGGTCTTACCTAGAGTGAGTAGATTGTAACATGAGAATATAAGTGGCCACCGATGAAACTAACCCTAATGGTTCTAGTTATACTTGTGGTCGAATAGTAAGAATATTCATCATCAGATTGGGAAGACCTGGATTCGAGCCCCGAGTGAGAATAAAACATATCATTATTACAACAAGTGTTATTGGAATTTTTTAATTTATACTAACAGTCTGAATTTGGGATATTGACAATGTCGTATCCGTATATGCTAGAAAGCGGGTTCTCAAAAACACCTTGATTTAATGTGTAACACTTTCATAAGTGTGACACATTAGATCTTTTACAGAACTATTCCTGTAAAAACTGTACAGCGCTTCTGTTTGGGCTCTCTTAAGCCTATTTCTACAGTTTTAGAGGTATATATGTTTAATTCGCTGCCACACGTTCCTTGCTTAAAAAAGAAAACAGGTAATGTAACCTCAATCTTATTGGTTGTAGGAGCTATTAACACTTATAAGCAGTTATTTTTGAAAACAGATTTAAAAAGTTACACTTTATTTCTGTTTATAATACGAATTCAAAAATATTTTATTCGGTTACCACTAAAGTTAGCCAGAAGTGAGTGGAGAGCACTTTATGTTACCCTAAAGAGACTAGATAAGACACGTTTCACGCAGGTGACAGCGTTTATGTAAGGTTTGCTGCATTACATCCAGATCAAGCCGGCATGATAGGGATGGTATCTCTAGGATCCATGATACCGCTTTAAAATAGATGGTTATGTTATTGAGTTTTGAGCGGCATATGAGTAGCCGGTGGCGCTTTGGAGGTAATGGTGTAAGTGAGGTAAATAATTTAGATTGCTCGTTTGTACACCTATGCCATAAAGAACCTACTCTTGCTGCGGGCCAGTCCTCTGCGGAAGTTGTGAGGAGACAAAATTGAGAAGTCCAAACTAGTTATGATTTTAATATAAAATATGAAAAGATTCTTGAATGGCATCGAGTTTGAAACTTAATAAAGGCAAAATCTTCGCTCGAGAGCGAGTCGACGAGGATTTTTAATTAAAATGCAGCTCATAACGATAGTCGATTTTTTTATCATTAAGACGTTAAGTTAATATATAATGTCTTCTTGTAAATTGGTTTAATGGAATATATTAAAAAAATATGATTTTAAAATCAACTGCGCAAGTTTCTATACCTTTGAAATATACTTTAAGGTCTATTTTCAGGTGGTACCAAATAGTACCACGAAAATTTATATAAATCGGTCGAGTCAGTTTGAAAGAGTTCAACAACAGGTAGACGTAAATGTATATATTTTACAAGATGGAGAAATGCAACAAAGGCGATGGGCCACAATTGTACAGAGCATAAGTCTGGTCTCGGTACTAGCAATGCATTAAAATATACTAAAAAAGACAGTTTTGATCATAGAAATCCATGAATTCATCATAATTTCAGCGTCCTGTTATTTTATATTTTCAACTTGTACAGCACGTCCAATTTAAAAATAATGCGAGCAATGATAACTGTCGGAAGTGACATATAATAACAGGCTTATAGTTCACTATTTTCACAAAGAATTCTCAACATACTATCACACTTTAGTTGTAGGTCTCGTAATAAAATTTTGTTGGTTATGCTAACTTATTTTCTTATGTACAACACCTGAAATTGAACCCTTGGAGAGTCTAATAGACGTTGAATAAGAAGTTATACTATGTAAGTCGGATGGTCTGAAACTCCGTACCCATCCTCTACATGAGAAAAATGAACGTCAGCGTCGAGGCAACTTTATATGCCGTGCGCGGGTTGCATCCGGCGTCAAATTCCGTGTACAAGAGAGCACAGCGATTGCTCTCTTGCTCCCTCTAGCTGTGATAAAATTAGTTAATTTAACTGTACAAATACCCAATAGTCTCATTTTGGGATGCATCTCTCCCATATGTGGAAAAAGAGGGGTCTGTCAATCTTTCGACTCCAAACCTAGTCTCGAAGTCTGAATAACCTGAATTGGGTCTATCTCCGCTTCCAATGAGTAAGTTCACGACCGAAGCGCAAGTGCATCCACAGTATTGCTGAGATTCATTTGGTCTTTAGTCTTCACATCTGAGCCATTAGGTTTGCCCACAGTTAGTTTTATTTCATATTATCAAGGCCACTGGAGTTTCCAAAGTAGTAATTTCTAAAAACATGTCATGCTATAGAAACATGTAAAACTGTAATTTCTTTTAGTTCCTCGACGTTTTGGAATATGCAGTAACAAACTAACGATAGTGATACATTTTGATTATAATTATTATGTATATCTTGAACGAAAGACACACATACAGAAAATCATTCAGACATCTACAGAAACGGTTTTAAAAGAGCTGGGGGTTCTCAATTGGAGTGTCCTTTTTTTTCGTTTACGCCGTCAGTTGTGTAACGATTTTCAAAGTTTGGAGTCGATGCCAGTTGCCCACGGTGTAGTCTGTCTCATGAGTAGTGACATATGGCAGGATGGAACATACCAGACTTTATCCCGACATGAGCTTGAAGCATGTTATGTCATTTTTCACAAAAATATTAACAGAAGTTATAACAATTTCAAGGTTTATTTAAATAAAATATATGACAGGTTCAGATCGGTTTATGTCCCTGAGTCTATAAAAGTGTAATTTAAGAGCAATTTCTCCTGTGTACTGCTCCATTGTATCATATGCTACCATCAGTATTTTCGGATCGATACAACTTAGGGATCTTCAAGAAAACAGAAAGGGAACTTGTCTCAAAGTCCAACAATGCAACTGCGAGACCTCTGGTCTTGTAGCTGTTTGTGTGAATAGGAAATTACTTGCTTTTCGGTAACCCGGCTGATTGTCTGCCCGCGATACTATATAAATACAAAAAAATATGTATTTATACTATAGTTCGGTCAGTTCATTTTCTTTTTATGCTACATTGATATCAATCTATAAATTATGATTGTTACAATTGTTAAAGTTGAGGATTAATCCTAAGTTTAGCCAAATAATATCTATTTTTTTTACTATAAAACCATTGATGCATTAGCAGGAGATCGGTCATCTTGGCGTTCATTGAAAGAGGCCTATGTCCAACAGTGGACTGATAAGGGCTGATAATGATGATGATGATGACAAAACTATCTATATAATGATAAACATTATATAATCCACAATTATTTAAATAAATTTACATTACTGGTTTCATTTATATTTGGATAATTGTGGAAATAGTATATAAAATTTATTTACTTAATAATATGGAAAGAGGTAAACGAGTAAAAGATTAAGTACTTCCAGTAGCATAAGTGTATATTTTATTGGTAGTACATAAGCACTTAATAAACATATTGAGAACACAGCAAACTTTGTGAATTAATGAACGCCCGTTGGAGGGGAGGAGAGACAATTATCCGAATGATCGTCTCTCGGTAGTCGCTATAGGATACCATCTGCTCGTTTGCCCCACATACTATAAAAATAATCATATACTCACAAACATAGTCTCTATTCTGCAGACTGTAATGTGTTTTAACACATAATGTAAACATATTTCGATGATATGTACAAACTAGCTCCAAATCCGTAAGATCTCTACTCACTACAATTACCTTCCTAAATAGCTTACATACAAAGCGGGTGAAATGGTTCGGTGTACTCACGCTCTTTGTGCGGTTAACACAAGTCTGGCGTTCAAAGGTCCGTGCCCGAAACGCTTCAACAGAAAGCTGTTTAATCACCACTTGTCCGACGCTAGTGCTTACATTGTCCTTAATAGCGGGCTTGAAACGCCGAAATTGTGTCTACACAATTCGTAGGACAGTGACGGGGCTGTTTATTTGCGAATGTGTCATTATTGCGTGGCTGTGACACACCACCATGTGACTCTATAGGGACCATTAAATACGGACTCGTAGCATATTAGCTGTTCAAACGCGCGTCCTAGTGCTAAATAAAAAAAATTTGGCATTAAACGTAAAAAACCAGGGGTCAAAAATATCAAGTAACAATGACCTGTAAGAGGTAATACCATGCTGCGTAGGAGGAGATATTGCCATGCATGGTGCGTGACACTACATCGTCATATGCAACGGAATTAGGCCGGCACGACCGAGGAGGTACCTCTCGATCACTTGGCACAGCAGTAAATTGACACCTACGGTGTCGGTTTTCGTACGGTTTGTAAGTAGCCGGTGGCCTATTGGGGGGGGGGCGATGAAAGAGAGGGAAAGCATCGGCATAATTATGCTCATATTCATGAGAGTCGGTTGTCGTTGAAAGGCTTCGATTTTCCGTTTGTCCACCTGTACCATCAAAAAACCTGTTTCCAGTAGCTCACACTTACACACGTAACGCGTTGATGCTATGAGTTGGTTTACGCCACTACGTAACAGGTTCGTGTGCTATCTAGGATGTTACTGACGCAAGCTCATAATACTTTAACAGTAATACAGGACAAGAGTCTAAGGACAGAGTTGTCCACTAAAAAGTTTTCACTTTCAAATGTAAACTCTGTAAATTAAGAAATCGAATTTTACAGAAAGTTACATGTCATCTAGCTGCTTGGATACCGGAATAGCGAAAAGTACACGTAGTGGATACTAGTTATAGCTATTAATAAGGTACTTCGGTACAAAAGGGGAAAGAAATAGATATATTTTCACAAAATAACATTTAAAATTATCTTTGTAGCTAATTCACACAAAGTGAGTGTATATGAACGCAAATGAAAAGTTTGTCAACTTATTTAGACATGTTCACACCCCTCTCTGTTACGCAACCCTTAGTGTGAGACTCTGGGTCTTACTCAGAGTTGACTCCAGTACTTATTAAATTACCTTGCACCGAAATGAAATTCACCAAATGTATCTTCATTGATAATGATGATGTCGAAACATAGAAGATTTTTAATTACAAAAATAATGTCAACATCGGTCGCTCTAACTCCCAGAGCACCAACTTAAACAAACTTCAAAGTCCAGGAATGAATGCAGCGGCTGGCGTTATGCAAGGACAACGAACAAGGGGCGGATTTAAAAACAAAACCGAACTCCTAAGTGCAGAAGGCATTAACATAAAAGGCGCTTTTAGGTTGTTTCTACCAAAAGGCTGCAATAAATGAATTCAAGCGGCGTAAAATTCCGCGCCGAAATTTTAATAAAATGAGATACGGGTTTGCGTAAATATTTAATGAGAGCGAATTTTAGGAAAGCTGATATATTTTGGTACACGATTCACTGTACTTTATTTTTACTACAATAATGTAAGTTAAACCTTCCACACTTCGTATATATTCCGATATTCTAATTCGTATTATGCATAGCTACTTACAATCAACAACCCGAACCCAGGGAGCTCC
>JAFELO010005428.1:12004-44326 GCA_017140195.1 Eumaeus atala
CACCGTGGTGTGGTTTGTTGAGATTATAATGCTATGTAATGTTATTATTTCATGTAACTTAAAACAATTTCATGATCCGAAATAGCGTAATGGTTGTTGATAATAATCTATTATAAGAAATGGGCTACAAATTATTTGAATGAACAATATATAAAGTATTCGCTCGTTGTTTTTACAGCAAACCTCAAACAACTAATGAGATAAAACATAAACAGAACACATAACGTTTAACTTATGGAAATGTTTAACCCGAAAGTTTGATTTACATAAAATATAGTCACTGATGGACTCATTGTAATTTACATATTTTTGGTCCTTCATTTAAAAGAAATCAATAAACTTATTCACCACTAACAGCCCATCCCGGCTCCTCATGATAATTCACAAAATGTGGCAAAAGAAAAAATATTATATATTTTACTTTTGGCCTGGTAAACAATACATTTATGGGAAGAGGAAGTCTCATGCTGAATTGGAGGAGGTAGTGTCATGGCACTACCTCCTCCTATGCAACGGAATTGGGCCGGCACGACCGGGGAGGTACGTCCCGCTCACATAATACAGCCATAAAGTGACATCTTCAGTGTCGCGTTTCGTACGGCTTGTGAGTATCCGGTGGCCCGGGGGATGTCAACGCATTGGCATAGTAATTATGTGGATGTTCATGGGCGTCGGTAGTCATAAAATAGCTCAGATTTCTCGTTTTCCTCCTTATGCTATAAAAAAAATACTTAATGTCAATAAACTCGATTAATTACTGAACAATATTTGCCAGAACAGCTACCTAGCTAGTTGTCAATAATTTCTGCAGCTAAATAAGAATTTCATATCCATTTTCCATTTTCCACTTCCACGCAAGACATATCCAAATTTTCAGATTGATCCCTAATGTTATATAAAACACAAAGTAGCCTATGTTCACCAGAGGTAATTTAGGATTCTATAAGTGAAAGTGAAATAGAAATACACTATTGTGTTTGTGAGGTATGTGGATGACTCGTTGATCTCCAAATAACATTTTAGGTCATAGTAAAGGTGGAGGCCACGTCACACCCCGGATATGGCCGAAACGCAACACTAGTCCACAGTAAATACAACCTTAAAGGGTCCCTTCTCGAGAAACCGCCTCTTAAAATATGGCCGGATGTGGGAAATTTATGTACCTACAAATGTATATATATATATATATATAAATTCAAACTGATACAGAATGTTCATGGATATTTTTTTCGTATTTTTATATTATTTTACGAGCTGCAGGCTCAGTTGTTAACCTTGCGGGTACGCCGTGTGTCACACCAGCGATCACAGATTCAAATCCCCCTTAAGTGTATTCCCCCCACTAGTCCCACCTGCAGTTGTCTAGATACTGAAACACAAGTAACGGTACACAAACCCGGTCCAGTCTAACGCTTTGTGATATGTTCACAGTTATTAACATTGTTACTATTACTTATTTTAGGTCCCTTAAGGGCCTTAGAGGTCTAATGGTTATTTCTCCGAATTCCCACTCGAGTGGTCCAGGTTTAAACCCAGCCATGTACCAATGAGTTTTTCCAACTTAAGTACATTTTCTGAGTGCTCTTACGGCGAAGGAAAACATCGTGAAAAACCCGGATTCTCGTATTTAAAATCGGCCCAATATAGGACTTGGACTAGTTTTCCTTCTGGGTTGCAGAGGTCAAATGTCAGTCGCTCTGTGTAAAAACTGGTGCCCTCATCACACCGATGTATCGATTCGATGAGGTTTTACCTGATATACAAACAGAATAAGGATAGGATCAATACTAACACTTATTTCAATGATCAAATAACTAAGACTATAACATATAATTGAAAAAATGTAATAATGTTATCACGAGTGTATATTCTGTTTGGCACAATTTGCAACAGTTATGTTTTGAAACTTAAACATTTTATAAAAAAGTATATCTGTCATCGTTGACTGTAAGGCTTAATGTTCTCTGTGTTGAAGAAATGTCATTCTCTTTCCCTTTGGCGATGTGGAGGTCCTGATATATTTGTGTTGGCTGATGCTGTCACAACCCCCCTTGTTTACCATGTGAACTCCTTTTATTGAACAAATTGTAACGAATTTCCAGGTGTTAGTCATTGCACTAATTAATTTAGATAAAATGCGCAAAAGATGGATTTATAAAACTTTTTATTCACTTTCTTAAGTTGCTTCGTAACTTCACGCAGTCATGACATGTCACATAGCTAAGTTATATCGCGTTTATTACCAAAATAACTTATTTAAATAGGTACTATATCCAGTAATGGGTATTAATCGGGACGCGAGGCTGCGCATCAGTGCGACTCTTGGTAATGCTAATATCTAGTCTCAAGTACATTCTTATATCATCATTATCACTATCAGCTTTCAATGAACGCCAAGACGACCGATCTCCTGCAACTCGCATCCATCCCGGACCAGCTACTGCGCGGAAGCCTTCTTCCCACCTAGTGAACGTTATTTTTATATGTGGGAAATAACCAACCAGAGCTACATGACGACTGCCAACGACCATTCACATTCGAGATACTGTACTTTTGCGTTGACCTTCTTTTCTCTTGCACTCCAATGAGCGAATGGCTACGCAGGAACGGCACCAAACGCGACAGTATTGCTATCTCTTTACGGCAGGATCATGTAAGCGAGTCTACCCGGTCATGCTGGCCAAATTGATCTTGATGATTACTTAGCTCACTATGTACAGAATGGAATAGAATACATTTTGTCAATAAAATTGAATAATTAATAATCAGTGAGGTAATTAATTAAATTGATTATTTCCAATGCATATTATATATTAAGAAACATAACTTTCTGCACATCTTCCTCATATAATCATCGACTGTACGAATTTCAAATTCCTCCCTGGAGGGAGAGCAATTCCTTAAAAAGGTACGGCCTTTTTTTTCTTTTCTTCACGTATCAAATAAAAATGTAATATATTTCAGTATAGCGCAGAATATCTATATTATAGCAAGATAATACAAGAAAGTAAGTTAATCACCTGATTTATAGAAAGAAACTGTTTTCCATGAGAAAAATAGTTGGAATTTTCTTCAATGGTAAAGTAATCAACGCCGCCCAACTAACGAAATTAGTTCCCGCAATTTCTGTTGAACACAAACTCCACGAATCGATTTCCCATTAATATTCCTTATTTACTGCTCCTAAAATTGGCGATTTGTGATTACAAACTTTGTTCCCATTATATTAGCTAATATGCGATTTTACAAATGAAAATTTATGAATACCAAGCTTTAAAAATAGGGTAATATCACGTTATTTTACTTGCGCTGTAAAGTAAATGAATATATAATGGTGTGTTTATTTTTTATGCACCGATATCAACAGCGTCATCGTCACTAGTCCTCATCGGCCCACTGCTGGACATAGGACATTAGGACTTCAATGAACGCCAGGACGACCGATCTTCTGCTACTGCACCCGGACCAGTTACTGCACGAAGTTCGCTTCCCCACCTGGTGAACGGTCGACCAAAACTTCGTTTTCCTGAACGCGGCCTCCACACTAGAACCTTAATGGCTCATCTGCCATCTGTTCTTCTGGGTGTGTGACCAACCCATCGCCACTTCAACGAGTTTATTCTACTTTAGTTCTCTGCCTCATGACTTCGCTATGAATTCTATCGGACAAAGAAGCATCCAACAACAACCAGTCTTAAATTAAGAGGGCATGTTTCGGCCCCATAGGTCATGAAGGGGAAAACGCATTGGTTCAAGACTTTTGTCTTCAAGCTCTGCGGTATACTTGTATGCGATCTGTGAATGTGATAAAGCTTCCGGAATGCCACCCAGCCCATCTGAATCCTTATATCGGCTTCCTTCTCGAAGGTATGTCTACATAATTGTAATAGTTGCCCGAGGTAGACGTATTCGTCTACGTCGAGAATAGCACCATAGACGTTGACCGGCCTAGGGAGAATGTGTTCGTTGAACATGACGTTTGTCTTTCCCAAGTTTATCCTGAGGCCAATACGTCGGAAGGATTCATTTAGGCTGTGCAATATTTCCTGCAAGCACTCCAACGGTATATATATGTCTCTGTCGATTTATTATTGGAAAATGGATATTTTATACAATATATTTTTTATAGAAGAGGGAAGCAAACGAGCCATTTTTATGACACCCATAAACACTGTCATAATTACTATGCTGATGCGTTGGCCTCCTTTCTCCACCCCCCAATAGGCCATCGGCTACTCACAAACCGCATGAGACGGGACACTGTAGGTGTCACTATTCTTTTTTATTGTGAGAGCGAGAGGTAACTCGCCGTTCGCGCCGACCCAATCCCGCTGCAGTGCGGCATGGCACTACATCTTGCTTAAAATAGTATTTATAATTGTGTCGTACTATACAATGATAATGTATTGAAGAGACACCATGTTATGTGTTATTATATGTTTGAGTGTCTAGATTTGTGTAATACTTACGTTTAAGCATTGTCTTGGCGTTCATTGAAAGAGGCCTGCGCCCAGTAGTGGATCGATAAGCGCTGATGATGAAGATGACGAAGCATCGTATGCGAACCGTAGTGTGCATATCATTTTACTTATTTAAGATACTATAATGTAATGCATATCACATTAAGATTATTTTAGAGATTAGCTTTCTGCACACTTTCTCCATATAATCTTCAACTGTGCCAAATTTCAAATCATTAAATTCTTACAATACTTTAAAAATGTTTTTTTTTTCTTTCATTTCATACTAATATATAGATGCTATTTCTAATAATATAACTAAATAAGTTTATTCGGGAGGTTCTGCCTGAGCTAGTGTTGCTGAACGCTGCAATATTATCAATTGGAAGTTTATAAAGTGATGTAAAGATCAGTGATGAGTAACATACTTTTTTTAATAATTACAAGAAAATGAGCAAGTAATAAGTAAAACCAATAGAGAAAATGAAATAACAAATGTTTCGCATAGTGCGAATAAATGTATTTTTGTTTTTTTTTTTTAGATCTGCTTTCTCTAATGACTCTCGCCGCCTGTGCAGGATACAATTATTACTCTAGTGCACAAGTGTTTGTTGACTACACGTGAAGTTTTTATGAATCCAAGTCTATTCCGATAGGACGGCAGTCGGACATGACCGGCGAGGAATCAGGGGAAGATGACTTAACATCCTCTATGAAGCACGGGAGTATGGCATTGCCAACTTCGGCCTTACCTAGTCAGTGCCATAGGTATTGCAACAAAATAAATATATATTCTAAATTGCTAACAACATTTATTATTTTTACAGTATGTTAGTCTAATACACAAATATAGGACAATTAAAATTATAAAAAGGCTCATCCGAAGTGGTCTCCATGGACTGCAATACAATCCTTTAAACGTTGGGGCCGGTTATCAATAGAGGCACAGAGAAATTCTTTACTGCCAATCGTTTGAAATGTTTTAGGGAATTAAGATCGGGACTAGAGGACGCCCAGCCTTCAGCTCTGATGAAGTCCGAGGCGTTGGCTTCCAACCAGAATTGAGCGAGCTGTTCTGACCCGGCACCAAGTGTTGTTGGAATGACCATAGTTGCTTATTGAACATGGTGTTATTAGGGGCTTAGCTAGCTTCTCGAGAATGGTATCTTGATACACTTGTGCCGATGTTTTGATACCTTTTTTCACAAAAATATGGCTCAGTCACCCCTTCATAGCAAACACCCCACTAAACCACCACTGAATTCGGATAATGCCCACGCTGTACTCTGTCGTCTAATTGGGAAACTTTCTTAGAGCTTCGAGCATAAATAAGGTCATTTCGTTTCTTAAAATGTTGCTCTATTGGAAAAAATCTCATCCGTAAAGTAATTTTTGACTTTGAATTCCCTTTGCGTACCGCTTCAGTAGTAGTTTCGATTTTACCACCCTATTTATCTTCAATTTATCAATTAAGATATGACAAGTCTCTTATTGACTGCAAGTCCGAAGTCATCTCTTAGAATACGCGATACGGTTCCAGGTGCTATCTCAATCTTCCGAGATAAAATCTTTTGATATTGGACAAGATTTATTCGATTCTTCCCCTCACTGCTTTGACCATCTTTTCCGCAGGGACACTACGTGGACGGCCAGATCTTTCTCTCTCCCGAATAGAGGAAGTCTCATTGTGTCTATCAATAGCCCGGTACACAATTGACCAATACCAAGCGTATTGCGAGTGTTTTGAAAATTGCATTTTGCTCTATACCTACTTTGCACAGCGATTCTGTTCCCTTTATAAACCCACTTTATTTTGAAATCGTAAAATATTGTACAATGTATAGACGCAAAATGGGAAACCCAATGTACAATCATATAAAAATGACAGATTCCAATTTCAAATGTAATATATTGTTACAATATTTTTGGCCAGACTTATTATATTAGATTAATCCAACTAAAAGTTTTTGTCCGTCCGGGGTCTCGAACCTAAGACGTAATATTCAGTGGTTTAATGTATTCCTCCCTAGATCATACCAACCACTAGAATATATTCTCACGAATGAAGGCTGACGGTGCTTCGATGCGATGGTCTGGCCACTAGAGAAGCTATTGGGGGTCCTTTACGCAGCGCGTACCATACAACGCAGAAGAGGCAAAAGTGGAGAAGTGCACGCGGTCACGTTCCTGAAAATATAGAGGGACCGACACTGAAGAAGAAGAAGAAGAAGAAGAGTTGATGATGATGACAGTAGAATTTGTGTTATTACTTCAAGTGTAAACGATAAATTGTTCAGACGCGACACTAGAAGTGTCTCTTTGTGTCCCTCGGTTTGGAATGTCAATAAATCTCGGTGTTGCTCGTTAAAAAATAACAAACAGTATCGTTGTCGGTATTGCCAGGCATGGCGTGCAGCTCGGAGCGTTATTGTTACAACTTAACTGGATAAATAGATAAACCGCCGATACGGCGTATTGTGCTATCAGTTATAATAAATTAGTTGGGTTTGTTTAATAAACAACATTGGTGTTCTTACGCTTAGTGACAGTGCTATATTTTAACAGGTGATAATTTGTTTTATTCTTAATATTGAATCCATTATTTAATATATATAATAATGTCGTCATAGCCGAATTTCAGACACCTCTAGACTCGAGGCTAGTCAACTGCGCAAGACACATTAGAGTGCACAAGTGTGTACGCAGGCACAAGTGCTCCCTAATCTACATAATACTTAGAAAGTGTGTTATTTTAAAAACAAAATAGCTGTCGGATCACTTGAAGCAAACGTTTTGTAGATAAAAAATCTTGGAAGATACCGTAAAGCTGAGATACCCGTCTTTTTATAGTATAGCTGGACAAGCGAGCAATCGGAGCCCTTCAACGACTACCGACACCCATGAAAATCAGCATAATTATGCCGATGCATTGCCATCATTTTAACCTCCCCCCTCCCCACCGGCTACTCACAAACCGCACGAAACGCGACACCATAGGTGTCACTTCACGGCGGTATCAGGCGAGCGAGAGGTCCGGTCGTACCGGTCCATTTTTAATGCATAAGAGGATGTAGTGTCATGCACCATGCATGACACTACCTCCACCTATGAAGATTGGCACTACAGCATAGCTTCCACTTTAAGGCGGTATCGTTTAAGCGCTGGTTTCGTCCCAAGTTACCGGCAATGCAGCACGGCGCTACCTATTACAGAAACATTTTTTTGAAAAACAAGGCCTCGTGTAAAGTTAATCGCATATAAATTCCATATTTAATAATCAGAAATAACAGGCTACAATCGCAACAACCAACTCGTAACTAATACAAAACTAACGATAATTAATCAACTATTTGTCGTCGACTGAATGTAAGCCTATTATATTTTTGAACAATAATTAAGTGGGATTTGTTATAAATTCCGGTCCGACCAAGTCGTTAAGCAATTTGTGCTGAGCTGAGCGGATTATATCCTCAACTGTGCCACCACTTTATACGTATTAGTTCTATTGTGATAGTTCCATAACGCTTTTTCTGTAGTGTTTCTGTCCCAACTAAGTCCTTTTTTACCCCACTGCACCGGGGGGGGGGGTAATGTTTTATTATGTTTGTTATTATTTTTAAGATCGGAGGCAAACGAGCAAAGCAGTGACTACCGCCACCCATAGACATCAGTAAGACTATACGTCTTACAGATGCGTTGCCGGACTTTAAGGAATAGGCATGCTCTTTTCTTGAAGACCTCTAAGTCCTATCGGTTGATAGAGGGAGACGGCTGGTTCCACAGTTGTGGATTTATGGACATCAAGAGTGAGTGATCAAGTGATGGGCGTGGAACTTAGAGTCCTGTCGCGATGTCCGAAGACAGAATTCTGCTGCTGGTGTTAAGCCGAACAATTCCTCGGAATAGAGAATACTGTAAATAAAATACGTACAATGAGCGAATTTTATGACTATATGTAATATGTGAACTTCAATGTTCCCTGTTACAGCTTGAAAAGTTTAACAGCTTTGACGTATGACATGTGCAGGTGTAAGGCATACGTGAATTGTAAAAGTTTGAACATTTTTAACAACACGGTAGGTAATGGTCTCATGTAACCGTTTAAGAAATGTGAGAATAAGAATAAGAAGACTTTTCATTGAGATAATTAAATTTACATTCATAGTTACATTAACAACAATAAACTAAAAAAGGTACTAATCTAACATAACTAAAGTATATAAAACAATTTTTTAACGTATTCGGAGTAAGAGTCGAAAACTGATTAGAACTTTCGATACATCGCATAATGTGCAAATAAAAACACAATTTTTTTTTAGAATTTTGTACAGTACGTAACAGTTGACTAAAAACGGTACCCATAAATAAACGTAAACGTAAACGGTCATTTCTATTTGTCCGTCCTTATGTCGCAGACTTTTTACTCTGATATTATGGGTACTATATGTTTGAAATTTGGAGGGTAGTTGAATTTTATAAATCGCTATAAAAAGGTGTAGTACAATAAAAAAAAATATAGCTTTCTTTACATGTAACCGAGAGGTAAACATTTGAGATTGAGATTATAGGATTGAATAGAAACTTCAAACGAAAATGGGTTAGGGCAAAATCGCAACCATGGTTTAGACGCTTTATGTGCGATTCTTTTTTTGGTTTGCTGCTACTGAATACTTCATGGGCAAATTTGGCTTGTTCTTGATCGAGAGACACGATTTTGTAAGTAAAAATTGCGCATTTGGTTCGAAATTCACGAAATAGGTTAGTGCTTGGAAAAAAATCTATATTAATGTATGCTAACAATATGAAGCTTAAGTGTTTGTTTGTTTGTTTGAATGGTCTAATCCAGAAACTACTGGCCCGAAATGAAAAATTATTTTTGTGTTGAATTGTTCATTTCTTAATGGAGGCTACGCGATTAAAACTATGATTCTGAAACTCTCTCTCAGGTTCTGAACCTGAACCTGAATGCCTTCTATGCCCCATATATGGGGGACGGGTAGAAAAGACGACATTACTCTTTCTTACGGAAAGCAGATCTTCTCCGGTTGATTCATCCTTACCTTCCTACCCAGGGTATAAAAATAGAACAATTATTTATACCACGGGCTGGAGTGTGTGTTTTCGTCGTCGCCTCTTCAATCTTGAAGACAAGGATCTATCCATAATTTGGCTGCGTGTAGATAGCGATGACCACCCCCGCGTCTATGCGCGCACATACAGATCCCATAACTGAAATAACGAAAAAGACCGACTCCTTGAGCAGCTACAGATTCTGTGCTGTAACAGATGCAATCCAACCGCGTGATTGAGATACTTGGTGGTTTTAACGCCCGTCACGCCAGTTGGCTTTGTTCACGTACTACCGATCATGCGGGAAGATGTCTTCATAACTATGCTTTTTCATGTTTGGCACAATTGGTATCATCGTCCACGTGGAACCCAGACACGGAATACCACACTCCCTCCCTGTTGGACCTTCCGTTGACCTTTCATTTGGACAGCTACACGGAACAAACCTTTTTTGGGCTCGTCGAACCACTGCCCGATCGGAGTACAGTACCGATTTGACGTGGACCATGGCCGAGCTTTGTAGGGTGTTGTCCCGTCATGGCACTATTGGCGGCAAGTCACAACCTTGGTTTAGACGTGCCTGAATGTTGGCACTTCGCCATAAACTGGAGTTTTACCAAGCGTATGCAGCAGCAGCGAATTCACAGGACGCAAATTCCAGCGTACTAAAGAAGGAGTATATTTTTGCCTCTAGGTCGTGGTTGACGAGGCATGCTCCGCCCTTAAATTTCTTAACGCTGGTGTTCCATAAGGCTGTGTTCCGTCCCCTGTTTCTTCTGCATATCAATGTCATGCCTTGATTGTTACGCAGATTACAGAACTGGGGACGCTTTATACAATGGCCGTGCCAATATTTCCCGAGAGCACGTCAGTGAGTATCCGAACAAGCTTGGTCTTGGTCGTGGATTTGTTATCCATTGCCTCGGAATGGGGTGGACAAAATTTTGTCCAATTTAATCGTACCCATCGGCGTCAGATAGTAACGGAATACTAGATGCCGACATATCGAGTAACGTTCATTTCCGCGGTTATTTGGAAACGAAATCTGTATAAGGCGCAAATAAGCTATGCGTGATCGATAGGGCGAAGCTTGCAATCCAGCCCATCGGAAGCAACTTTACAAGACCCTGCGCCTTGTAAAGTTGCTTCCGCATATGATAAACTTCTACCATCTTTGAGCAGGGGCCCCGCAATATCAGCTCGTCTCATTTGGCCGCATACAACGTAGAGCGACTCGAATCGTTGACGACTAAGTTATTTCCAAACAGATCTATTCTTTGGTCCTATTTTTATTATTTTTTGGTATTAGAGCTATCGGTTCGTAGTGCGTCTTTTATGGCATTTTCTAATGGGACTGTTCCGAGGAATTATATGGCTTAACACCAGCAGCAGAATTCCATCTTCGGACATCGCGACAGAACTCCAAGTTCCGCGCCCATCACCTTGATGTCCGAACATCCACAACTGTGGAACCAGCTGTCTCCCTCTGTCAGCCAATAGGTCTTAGAGGTCTTCAAGAAAAGAGCATACCTATTCATTAAAAGCCGGCAATGCATCTTCAAGACGCCTAGTCTTACAGATATCTATGGGCGGCGGTAGTCACTACCCATCTGCTCGTTTCCCCCTATCACATAAAAAATATGTTAGTAAAAATGTAATTACTTTAATACAAGCCGTGCACATTAAAAGCATAACAATGGATATTATTATGTTTATCGCAGTAATATTAATTACTTAATGCGAACTGCTCTCATTCTGAAAGTATCATTCGTCCTTATTGCCACGTTTATGAGCAAAAGAGATTGTTCATACGTTGCTCTCGTGACTGTCACTCTAATAAATAGGTCGGTAAGTCTACTATTGAGGAAACTTGTACTGTTACAACCTGTAACATCACAACAATAGTCTGGACAACAAAGCAACACTTAACTTTTTAGTAAGATGTGCCATGCCTTGGAGCCATGCTAACCAGCATAACAAATATGTGGATGTTTGTGGACGACGGAAGTCATCCCGAGACTCCAATTACCTTTTATTCCTATCATAAAAAACACTAGCACTATAATCTCTATGTGCATTAAGTGTCATTGCTGCACACGAAATGGATCCGAGTCTGAAAATACTACTTGTTGGTCGAGTATGACCCACCTTAATGTCAATGCTGAAACTATGCTTGGATCAGCAAAGAGTTAAATGAAAAGAAAAATAGAAGATATAGGCCGGCGACGCGTCTGCGAGTCTTTTAATGTTGCGGGTAGCTATGGGCATAGGTGATCACTTACAAGTGGACGAACTGCTCATTGCCTCATATGCTATACAAAAAAATATTCCTATTTACCATTCCCACTTGAAGAAGAGGCGGTGGATCCAATGACTAATCAGGAAGATTGATAACTGAGCGAAACGGCGAACTTAAAAGAAAGATAGGCAAATAAAATTTATTACATTATATTCTATAATTTTTCCTTTGAATTATTTTTTATACGTAAATTGTATTTAAATTCTTTTCTTTGTTTAATATTTGTAAATGACTTAATATCAATGCACTTTTAATGGAAGCTGTTATTCATGTTATAATTATTTGTGGACACAGTTATTGGTTTATGTAAAATATTTTTCAATTTATTTAATTTTCTCTAATCTAACTGTTTGTGTTCCCTGAAAATAAAATAAATCATCTTTTCGAAACAAGAACGCAAAATTTGATTTATGCGAACTGATAGAGTTTGTGTGAGGGGACCTAGAAATTTCCCTGCCGTAAATTTTCGCAACAACGGAAGGAAACGTAATTCGTGCGGTGATAAAGCTTTACGTTTTAAAAGGGAAAGCAGCAACCCAGATTAAAGTCAAACTAGACAGTGTTTTAGGCAATACTGCTATTGCATTGACTACAATTCATAACTGGGTAACTGATTATAAATGTGGGAGACAGAAGTGCGAAGATGTCTAGGTCTGGCCGCCAAAATGAAGTCACGAAACCGGACATGATCAAAAAGATTTAAAAAATCATTTTGAAATATAGGCGCTTAAAGTTGCGGCAGATAGCAGAGATGGCAATCATTTCCTTTGAACGCCTCTTTAAAATTTTACACCAGCACTTACGAATGTTTTGCTCGCGATGTTTTCTACGTTTGCTCACTCTTAACCAAAAGCATCGTCAAGCGGACGATTTGCCGGAGTGTTTAGTGCTGTTAAAGCGTGGTACTAAAGAGTTTTTGCGGCGTTATGTGACTGTAGATGAAACGTGGATACATCGTTATACTCCTGATACAAAAGAACAATCTAAGCAGTGGACTGAGAGCGGAAAACCTGCGCCGAAGGAAGCAAAAACGGTTTTGTCGGCTGGCAAAGTGATGACGAATGTTTTTCGGATGCTCGATAATATTATTAAGAGGGAAAACAATAAATGTTATGCAAGCTCGATGCAAAAATTTTGTGCAGAAATCCGAAAGAAACGCCTCATTTAGCTAAATGGAAAGTTTTGTACTACCTTGGCAACACACCTGTGCACTCGTCAAGGGTTGCAGTTGCTAAACTCCTAGAATTAAGGTTCGTATTGTTACCTATTCCACTTATTCCCGAATCTCAAGAAATGGTTCGGTGGCCGAAGATTTTCATAAATAATGAATTCATTGTCGCCGTAGACGTGTATTTTGAGGGGTTAGAGAAATCTTTTAATCAAATTGATATAATGGAGAAGCGCTTGCCTAAATACATCGAGGTAGAAAAAAGGTACGTTGAAAAATAAAATTGTTTTAAATAGATTATTAAAGTTTTTTTTCTCTGTCCTTTCTGACACTTATCAATCACCCTACGTATATAAGCCATTTCAAAGTTTTATTATAATAACCATAGCTAGTGATGTCGCTGTGTTGCAATCGAATAAGGCATTTTTTTTTTCGGAGGGACCTACTACTGATTGGCGGCGCTAGTCCAGCCTATACAGTTCGACTGACTACGAAGACTTTTTGTCTTCTGGTTATAGGTAGACGATAGGGGGACAGACCCCCCTCTTTTCCCGTAGATGGGAAGAGATGAACCGCGTTGATTGTGGGCGTACCCTATAGTGATTATTTTTGGGACCGAAAAGGGGGAAGCGGTCCCCCTCTCCACTCTAGTGGGACGGCGCGCGCACGATGCCGTTTAAGTTGCGGTGTCGTGGATAAGGATAATTGAGCTCGTTTAGTGTTTGGCTTATCTGAGGAGGCCGGCCTCCTCGCCCCCCCCCCCTCTGACGGAGGGGGTCGATTTGCACTACAAATCGGCAAAAGCCGTATTTTTAGTTTATTTATTATTAGAGCTCTCTAAGGTCGCGTTATTTTATTTCTAGTAATCTAAGCTCTCGACTTACGGATTCGAACCCGGGCTCGTTTCCGTAAGCGGTGTGTGAGTTTGACATTCTATCAGTCATACGTTATATCTGTGTCACTATATGTAAGATTTCATCGCTCGACCGGTACGAGCGGTGTATATCGTATTGGTTCTAGCAGGGGAGAATGCATTTATGCACTGTCCAACCGACCCAAGGGGGCCTGAAGAGTTTGTCGGGTCAGGTCGTGTAACGATAGCTACTACCTACTACCGACGAAAACCTACTATCCGTAGGTTGGCCCTATTGGCATTTCACTGCGGGAGCGTGTCTTGGTGTGTCTTGTGTTCTTGGACGGACTTTGCTACTGCTATCACGATGGCGTCGTCGGCGTCGTGCAATACGTGCTTCGGCCGACGATAACGGGAGTCGGTTAGTAACGTCGGGTCGTATTCCGACGTTTTGACGATTAATTTATTTTTGTGATTAGGGGCACGATCAAAGAACTTTTGAGACAGCTCTTTGAAATGTCCTTTTATCGAGGTCAATTGAGAGTCACACTAATTATTTTACAATTCTTAACTTCAATAGTTGAAGATTATACTGATATCTTATCTCCATATTACATACAAATTTAAAAAGGGAAAAGAAAAGGAGTATATCTCCTTTTATATGTCACCATTAATTGTTCTTTGCATATTTTGTCAAGAATATATAGGTTCCCGGGGGACTGCAAAAAATATTTAATCATCATTTGGTAATGGCAGATAGCGTCAGCCATCCCAAATATATCCGACCTCAACATTGCTAACAAACATACTTCTATACTTTATAAGGCTGATATGAAACATGAGTTCGAGTTACAAAATCTGCGGTCTGTGAGTATGCTGAAGCTGGCCCCTGCCATTACAATAGATTTGATAAAGCCCAAATCATCACGAGGGTACACCGGTTCATTCCAGGAATGATCCGTGAGGTAATTTGAATTAAGAAACATCCTAATTTCAATAAAGAAGATGGCTGAGTTCTTTCCCTTGATTGGGACCCAGTGGTAAACATAATCAAATCAAAAGCTAAACATAACTTCTTAATACAGCAAGATATAATAAGTACTGTTTGCGTTAATCGGAACAATCGGTACTTTTAATAACTCGTGACATCAGGACATCTGTCATCTCAGTCCACCCGTAACCATGGTTACTGTAAAGCTTCTGAAACGTCGGGCAAGTCAAATAATTAAACAAATGGAAAATTAAAATTCACATGAATAATTAAAAGATTATCGCACATAAGAAACCTATGAAACATATTTATCAAGCTTAAAACTTATGCTTATTGGATGATTAATATTCTTTACTATCGATTCCTCAAAGAGACCTAACTATAAATACTGGTGTAAAGTTTCCAACGATTAACCCTGCATCAGACTGGAATTAATATAAGTCAGACGACTTTTGGCTTCTGTCAGGAGATTCATACCGTTTGCATGTCGCTTCGGTGTTGCAAAATGGTTGTATTTAACTCTCCTTGATTAGTTCGGGGAATAAGTACTGGGTTGCAACGCCAATAGCTAGCTATGTGTGAGGCTTTGTAATGTTACTCGTCAATGTTTATAATTGTGTTTAGGGTACATAGTAAACCTTATAGACATCTATGTTTCTCTTCAATGTTCAGTAAGTTGTCAACGTTATAATTGTGTTTAGGGTTCTATATAATATGCTTCTACAGTACTGTATAATATAAGAATATATACGGTAACACTAATGCACTCAGTCTGGCCATAAATACTGTAACAATTAAAAATAAAAAAAATATTACATTTGCATTTGGAAATTACAGATTTTATACGATTGTCCAATGTGTTTTCTCTATTTGGCACCAATACGCTCTACAATATTTTGTGATATTAAAATGGTGTGGGTTGATACAGAAAACAGAATTGCTGTGATTGCATTACACAATGTAGGTATGGAAGCCCAATAAAAAAAAAATTACTTCACGCCTATTATTCCCGAAGAGGCAGTCAAGGGTGTCCACAACTCAACACAAACACAACATCCACAACTCGTAAGTCAGTAGATGTAGGTATGGAAGCCCAATACATATTTTAAAACTCTCCATACACTCGGTATTTATGAAATCTTTGTGCCAGGCTATTAACAGGTATAATAAGACTTTTTTGTTTGTGGCAGAGGAAGGTCTAGCAGTCCACGTAGTGTTCGTACGCAAAAGGTAGCCAAAGCTGTAAGAGAAAGATTACGAAGAAGAACCATATCGCGTATTTTAAGAAACTTAGTACTTGCAGCCTATAAGAGACGCACTGATCATTTATTTGTGAAGTTATTAAAGATGAATAGGGTCCTAAAATCGAAATAACTACGGGAGCGGTACGCAAAAAGAGGTCACAGAAAAATTCAAATCAAGACAGCGTTCATAAGAACGTAGTTAATAACACCACGTTCAGTAACCAAGTATGGTCTTTCAGCAAGACTCGGGACCAGATCATAAATCTCGATCAGCCCAAAAATGTTTAAAACTGAGTTCTCGGACTTGATATCGAAGCTGAAGGTCCCGGTCGTGTCGGCTCTATTCCGCTTCATTACATAATGGTGTAATACATACCTGTGACTAAAATTAATATTTTTTAGAAAGTCACCTGGACAAAGAAAGAGCCAATGCCTACAGCAGTCTAAAGCATTCTTAGGTCACGTTACGACTCATCTTACCAACCAACAAAACGAAAGATTATGGCCGTCTAATACGATTCAAGCTAGCTCATATAATACCGCCGTACTAGTTAGATATTCCGAGACCACCGCCCGCGAGTTTTTCACCCGTTTGATCACGAAGGGAGGTACGGATCCCCAATCATGATCCATGCGCTACCGTTCGCGAGTTGCCCTGGACAACAAAGCGATGAAGATGATGTGGGAGCCTGCGGTCTCTCTGATCATGATAAATAATAGTATTATTTTCATAGCCATTATAAATTATCAATTATAGCCATTCTTACGTCGGGATGCATCTCTCCTATCTGGCGGAGAACAAGGGACCCCTTTTCGATCCCAAAGTCTCGTTACCTGACGAGCACTCTTAGCAATTCGAAGAAGCTGTATATTGGGTTTCTCTTCGCTTCCACAGCACAAGTTCAGTTAAAATTATATAAGTCTATAGTTTCGTTATTTTATGCTAGTAAGTACACATATAAATGCCCAAGGGCTGCAAAAAAAGTTTTTTTACAATGTATTTTAAGCGATTTTCCGTGTCAACGTGAGCAGAAGTTCCGCAGAGATGCAATCAATCACCCGACACATTATATCGCCACATGTTGGATAACCGAACACTATTTCCGTTCCATCGACAATCTAACAACAATAAAACCTTATTTAACATGGTCACTATATAATATAGAAAAAACACTATATAATATAGTAAACATTATACATAACTGCTTCCGTTGTTAATTATTTTAATAAGATTTTTTTTGTTTTTGTGGGGATAGATATTTGATGAATCGGTAGTGGGGCAGGATCCAATGGGGAGTGTTGTGACTTGCGGATGAACCGAATACCCACTAAAACCCCGCGGGTGCCATCGGCCGCCAGAACTGAGGTGTCAGCAACGGGACCCCCCGGCGCAGTCGCCGAGGTATCCTGCTATCATGTATTTATATAGACCCTCATTATCAAATTACCCTATTAATTACTTATGTATATTCGATACATTACTGAATAAGAGGGTAATTTTGTAAAAAAGCTGTAATTTATTAGATTAAAAGTGAATATCAATAGATATCCGCGAAACCTACAAACTATTGTAAACCTATTTAGCCCTCCTTCACACAATATTTTTTATTGGGATTAAGTTTTAAATATTATGTTGACATAATACTGATATGGAAATTGTGAATGAAGTGTTTATACTACAATGCATGTAACAAATATAATACCCAATAATAATACTATGCAGACCACAACGCCAGCTGGGACGAATGATGTTAAAACTTGTATACGTAATAGTGCTACATATGTCATCCGCTACATCTACGCAGCATTGCTACGGTTTTATCTCACACAACAAGCGAGTGTAAAACTTCACGTCAAAAATAAACGAAACGAGATTAATTTAAAAATACAACGTACGTATATCGTTGATGTCGGTTCCGGGATCACCTTTTAACCTGTCAAATGTATTA
Source organism: Eumaeus atala (assembly GCA_017140195.1). Lineage (NCBI taxonomy): Eukaryota > Metazoa > Arthropoda > Insecta > Lepidoptera > Lycaenidae > Eumaeus > Eumaeus atala. Next base: position 30,039 of record JAFELO010005428.1, read on the forward strand.
CACAACAAATGGAAAGAATAATATGTAAGGGCATTACCAAACAAGTAGGGGAATTTTACGCTTATAGCATCATATTACACCGACATGCCAGCCATAATAACGCTCCGAGTATGACATAAGTTCAAATTTTAGACACTGATTTTGTAAAGTGGAAATTCTAAAATTTGTTGTTTCATAGTCTTTAGATCACATTTTCATAGTATTTAGATTGTATTCTTCAACATGATTTAAGACTTGTACCTCGTCAAGTCCCATTGCCACGACAAGTCTTAGTGGATGGGACACTGTCCCAAAGTTGTTGAGGTTTTCCTGTGGTGTGGTGCAACCCTTTTGTGGTGGTGGTGTCGGTTCCTTACGGGGACTGACAAGCAATCGAAGTGCTCTGATGATTTCTAATTCCGGGGTACCTTACCGAAGTGGGCGCTTCTGGTACTCGGGCCACACGGAACCTTACCCTGGCTCGGTGATGGTGGATGAACGCTTTGCCACGCTTCTACAAAGGAAAGTAGGGTAATAGTGTTTAGAGCTTGTGCCTTGATCGTATTGCAGCTTATCCACTTTTGATCACGTAGTGCCGGCCTGAAACGCAGGCTAAACTGTTACGTTTTGTGTGGTTAGTGAATTCCCAACCCAACCGCTAGGGATCGGGTAGGTGTGCAACGCATTTGCATATTTTCTAGTGATGTCTATAAATGTTGGTACTCCTAAACACGTGACCATACTTCTGGTTAACACTTTCACAAATACAAATGTAAGTAGGCAATTACAAAATTAGGGGTTTTAAGGATTTTAAAGGAAGAATAAAATTAGATTTTTAAATACACTCGCATTTAAGAATTTAAAGATATACTAGATAATTGGTATTAGATCGTTCCTGTGTATGTGTACTTATGTACACGCGTTGGAATTTATACTTTAAAAAAACAAAAAGATATTCTATCTCTCGCCTCATTCTATTAAGAACAGAAAAAAGATATTTATTACATTGAAAGTTTTATTCAGAAACACTGGAATAAATAAATGTCGCGATTACAGTTGTCAGTTCTCAAGTTCAGAAAAAATTCCTATATGTCCTTATTTTTTCTTTGTTGGTAACTTTTTATGAAAAACTAAAATGTTGACTATAGCTCACTTCAGGGTGTCGGCTTTTCTTGACGATGTACGCGCGGATCGTAATAATTTACTCACATCATTATTAACTAACGCACTAAAAGAAGTATAAATAACTTCAAACATCTGTTAAGGATATCAAAGTACTTGCTTGAAGTTCTTTCACATCCATCGGATCCCACCTAGGTTTGGTGGCAGTGGACCAGTGCGTAAATGCAATTCCCTGCGAAACAAAAAAAAAGGATTCCTTCCTCCACTGAAGTCTGCAGTAAACCGGACGGGCGACAAATCGGCCCGTTGCGAGCCTTCTTAGAATATGATGGCCCAAAAGTTTCCCCAGTGATCAAAGCAACGCGACGCACCTTTATGATACAGATATATATGTCAGTAGTCCCATCCATTATGCCGTTTATTATTCGCCATTGCAAAAAAGGCCGATAGTGATTAGGTAGATGATAAAGTGATACATAAAACAGTGACAACCTACTTCCATCGACAGGCAGGTTATAAACATATATCATAAAAGCCATAATATTTTTCCTCATGTTGCCGCCCTCAATATAGTATAATAGGTATTAGTTGTGGCGTAATAAATCATTATCAATTGCCATGGTGATCTGTTGTTCACGCTGTGATGTAATTAATGATAGCCGAGCTCAAAGACAATACTGTTCTTATAATTAATTATATAAATTTAGTTATTAGATGTAACGGAGATACAGAAGCTAATTGTGTTTTAATATAATACATAGCGGACATTTTTATATAATATATAGCGGACATTTTTATATAATATATAGCGGATATTTTTATATAATATATAGCGGATATTTTTATATAATATATAGCGGTCATTTTTATAGTAATGCAGAACAATGTAGATATCGGAGCCTTTTAACGATCACCGACGCCCATAGACATCCGCATGATAAAATTTCCTGCAGTCTGCTGTGGGATGGGGAAATGTTTATATCTCCTCATCCCATCCAATGGACCAAAGGCTACTCACAAACATCACGAAACTCAAACGTGACGGATCCACCGGTCGCGTCAGCTAAATTTGTGTGTAATGTATCTAGCATGGCACTACCTCTTACGCTTATGTTAGACAATTTTTTCACAAAGCTGAGGTTACTTATGTAGTAACTATTGTCAACTATAAACTTAGGGGATCATATCGTTGGCAGGTAAGTGTCGCTTCTGTTGTTCTGGAACAACTGTCTGCCCTGGGGCAAGGAGGGGTAGGGGATAGTGAGCAGGTGGATCCGCAATATTATGACTATCGACGCCTGTATAAACATGCGCACAATTGTTAGCGGCCTTGTGGTCCTCCTTTGCTGTTTCCCACCAATGAGTTACTGGAAAACGAACGAAACGTGACATTATTATATTCGCTCTTGCAGCTGTATTTTTGAAATTTTTTACATTAGTAAATGCAGATGCTTTACGGGGGAAACATTTTCTTGAGTGAGACATTACTCCTCTGTTGAGTTAGCCGAATTCGGCTGCAATGCGGCACGACACTGTTTCTAACAAATAAGTATTGTAAGAGTGGGTACGTAAATACTGTCAAAACTTCCTGACTACGTCTGTCCCCATGGAGAAATCTTAGCAGGCACATATAGAAGAAAAAGTGCAAAAATAAAAATGTACTAAACTGTATAGAAATTGGTAGTCAGGACGCCAGTGGTCTTGTGGTGTGTCCCGCTTGCTTCTGACTCCCATTGTAGCGATCCACGTTCTAAGTCTGCCATGTATCATTAGTTTTTCTAACTTAAGTACACTTTTTGAGTTCTCTTACTGTGAGGAAACCCGGATTCGTGTATTTGAATTCGACCCAATCTGGGATTGTGCCGGGTTTCCCGTTTCGATTTGCAGAGGTCAGATGACGGTCGCTCTCTATAACAATGCACCTCGTCAAATCCCCAAGATTAGGTCGCCGACCCTCATATTATCTGATATAGAAACGGGACAAGGCGAGGACGAAAAAAGGCGAAGCCTAGCTGTATAGTAATTGTATCTTGTGGTGCCTTTTAAAATATAATTTCTGTTGTCCGCTAAAATGATAGCGAATCAAACGTCATTTGAGTCACTATTCGTACAGCATGTATTTTCTCTTCTGCATTTTTATAGAATACGAGCAATAATTGTAAGTCTCTCACTCTCATCTCATACTGTATAAATGAAACTAAGCCAAGAATACATACAAACAGCTAGTCATAACAAAATTACGAACATAATAGAATTACTGTCATAATGAACCGTTCCTATATTTTGTTATCTATGAACATTCATCTTACAAGTCATAATGCTTTGACACATGAAATATTTGTTGTTTTTACTTCAGTACAAGTTTATTTTCAGTAACTTCGCATTCTAATGATCATAATATCGGCTAAAAAGTATTTTTCATTTCTAAATAACATACTCATTCCTCAAATGGCGGTCCTCAAATTACACATGCAAGACCTTGGGTTTAGCGGATGTTTAAGGATGGAGGTAGCCCACTACTATTTACTAGTTAGGCCCTTATGCAATAAACCTATCCAATATAATCTTTGTTTTTCTTATTCATTCATCATAAATTAAAGAGCAATAGGATGAAATTATGCGATTAATGGCGCCCATTAACATCCGCAGATTAATGCAGATGCTTTGCGTTTCTTCACCCCACGTCCCCCTTATGGGCTTCTTGATACTCACAAACTCACTTTAAGGCGGCGGCGGAGAAGAAGAAAAAATGGGTTATAAAGAAAAAATGGTTCGTGCACTCAAAACGCCTAATATCACGTCCGTAAACGCTTACTACCCGAAGGTTCGACAGCTCGTTAGCACTTATGTGATAATGCTCAATGAAACCCATTAGCGAAAAGTCATGCTGCAGAAGGAAACAGCCGGACAAGATCGGGAAATTAATAGAAAACAAGCGATGGCCTAATCTTTTAATTTTTAGCCCTGAAATCTGTCTGAAGCTTTCCCCCAAGTTAAAAAAATGATATCGAAGACGAAGCTAATATGTCCTAGTTACATGATATTGTTCGAATCGTGACTGTAGTAATAATGTTCAGAAGTGACAGAAATCATGTCGGCGTGGTCTTGCGCGTGCGGATGGGGACTCGGATTATCCGCATTACGAAGATTGGCAATGGAGTCCATTGACCTTTCGTATATCGCTGACAAACATCATGACCCATAAACACCGTCCGCGTCGTCGTAGGCTTTAGCGTTAATATTTCAGGATTTGAACATTCAAGTAAAATAATATTTACTCTGAATTATAAACTCTATTAATCCTAGTAATTATTTCATATATGAAATCTATGTTTGTTAATCTTTTTGCTGCTGACATTTTTATTACATCTTCAGATTAGACCGGAGGGGTGTTAACGTATTTGTTGTTCTTTTCATAAACAAAATTATTTTTCAGAATGACACAATTACAAAAGCAAAATAATTTTTTTTTACGAAATAGGGGTAAACGAGAAGGAGTGACTACCGCCGCCCATAGACATCAGTAAGACTAGGCATTTTACAGACGCGTTATCAGCCTTTAAGGAACAGGTATGATCTTTTCTTGAAGACCTCTAAGTCGTATCGGATCGGAAATACGGAGGTAGGTAGCTGGTTCCACGGTACGGTTGTGCGCGGTAAGAGGAGGCGTTAAAACCGCTTTGTTGTGGATTTACGGACATGACATGGAACTTAGAGTTCCGTCACGATGTCCGAAGATGGAATTCTGCTGACCAGTAGCAGATTTTTCGGCTTAATACCAATTGTTTCTCCTCCGAAGCCGAACAATTCCTCGAAACAGTCCCCATAAAAATACTTTAAAAGCCGCACGGCAAACCGACAGAATTTCGAAAAAAATGTGTTGCACAATATATTGTTATTACAAATTATATTTTTGTATGAATTAGCATGTTACAAAACTATTTGATTTTTCTTCTATCTTAGTAATATTGCGATGATTGTATATTGAATAAGTACATTTTTAAGAGGTAATTGTTACTTAAAATTCTTTAGGGGAATATAACCCTGGGAAAAATATCACATACTATCTTTGTAACAATTTTATTTTATATTTTTGTTCATTGTTTGTTGCTACGCTACACGCTATTTTTTTTCTTTCACAAGATTGCTATTATTCTTTAAATTTTCGAGAAGTTTGTAATAAGTAATGTTAGTTAATGTAACAACCGCATTGAGCAGGGGTGGGTGGCTAGTACATAACAAATCTGAAGCGACAAGCACCTAATCCGTTTACAAAGCCACTAACAAAGGCTGTCACAATGCGATGTTGGGAAATTGGATTCTTAAACTAGTGCACATTTATGTTCCTAACTGCTTTATTATTAAGCAGCGGTTCCTTGACTTTATTCGGTGTTGTCTGTTTAGTAATCGCATTTGTGCTAGGCAACTTCTGTTCTTCTGTAGCATTTGAATATAATTAATTAAAAAATGATTTATTTACTAAGCCTGCGGATGTTCAGTTCCATTTTTGTAGTTTAGGGAGGCAAACGAGAAATCGGATCTTTGTGACGTCTACCGATGACCGTAGGTATCCAAAATGTTGTCATGTTGAAACGGTTTAGATACAGAGAGACAGAGACAGAGAGAGAGAGAGAGAGAGAGAGAGACGAGTAGCATTATGAATAGACGCACCGGTTGCGAAGACTTTTTAGGTTATATTATGTGTTTCTGTGTGTGCGTGTGTGTGTTTTTTGTGTGTGTGTATGTGTGTGTGTGTGTGTGTGTCTAGTTGTAAACAATCATTGGCGTCAAGGTAGGTTTGACGGATAGTCAGTTAGAAAATAGATAATCTTTATAATAGCAAATTTATCTTAACTATATAACATATTTCTTTTTAAAACCATAAATAATCATTTATTTTTCATAAATGATCTTAAATTATTATTATATTACTTAACTATAATTAATATACGAGTATATTAATTAACTTAATGCGGTTCGCCATTAATCTCGACACTCATCTATCATCACCACTATCTAGCCAAATTAGTGTCTTGTTTCATTAATTAAGTGTTAAAATAATCCCTCTTATTCCTGAAAAAAAGAAGCATACGAAGCAAGAAATCCGATACTCCAAGTTTTGAAGATTTTTTCTAGTTTTGACTATCCCATCGACGTCGGGGCCGACCAATTACACGAACCTCTAGTCAGCTTAGTGTGTTAGATTAGGCTATACAGCAGCCATTTGTGATAGCCACGGCCTGTACGTACTACGTACTTCACCGATAGAATTGTACAACAAGTCTTGGTAGGCGTGTCGTGTAGAATCGTGATATTCTAAATTTCCTTGCTGGAAGTAATTAATTTGCTCTATCATTTCAAGAGATCAAAAGAAATTAAGATTTCTAGAACTAATAGACACACAATAGACACCAACTTGGTCAAAATATTTGACTCGTATCTATCCACTAATATTTGTTATTCTGATACTGGTTATTATTATCTACATATACTAGCGCTCGTTTGACTTTAAAATATTTAAAGAAATTTACATATTAAGAGATTCTAAATGATTGATTATTAGGATTAGGATTCCATTTCAATAAGAAATTTACTTCGGCATAAACGAAAATATGCTAATTAAGTTATATAAGAAATATTCTGGCCCTTTAGAATCAGTAAGTTTGGTAAAGAAATTATTGAAATTAATTTTCTTGTAATAAAATGTAGGCTAGTCGTCAACTCAATTTTCTTTATAACGATGGATAATGGATTTTTTTTCATTATACAAGAGGAAACGAGTAATCGGGTACTTTTGATGACTACCAACGCCCAAAAGCGTCCACACAGAGGTTGTTCAACTGATGCGCTGCCCTCCGTCCTCTTACCACTCCCAGGGCCACTAGAAATTCACACACCACATGAACGCGTCAGCATATCTCAGACTTTACGGGAATTCCGGCTGCAATGCAGAATGGCACCCTCTTATCGCGTCTTATTCAAATTTTGATTATTCAGCCCAAGAGAGCAGAGACCTTGCCGAAATTAAATTCATGTATCCTTGTCTATCTACTATTTCAAAGAACCCTACCTCTAACAATCCACAACTCCCTTGATCTTCAGCTCGTTAATTCCGGAATATCCCACAGACCATATAAGTTTAAACAATATTACTATGAAAGATACAATGCTAATGTTTACTCAAAGACAAAAGAGAATTAATTTTTCTCTAATTTCTCTATTTTTGATTGTTCTCTAATTGGCCTGTGGCCAGTGATAGTGATGCTACTCCATTGCTATTTCAGCGGAGACTGCACGGGACATGGTGATAATAGTTTCTTTTCTTATCATTTGTGTCTTTCACTTAATGTTATTAATTTTAAAATAAATTGTACCAAATTTTTGGCAATATTTTAATTTCTTTTACATAAGAATGATTTATAAGTATTCGAGTAGGTGTTACAAAAATTGTTTGCAGAATGAGTTTCGGTCTAGTTAATTTCATCAAATAGTGTCTAGGAAGAGTATAGTTGAAATACAATGCATCGAAATATATATTAGAGGTACTATTTGTGTTCCGGACGGCCTTTAAATCGACCAATCGAATCTGTCATACCCTCATGATAAGGATCTTAAAGTATTTGTACTAACATGGTACTAAACCCTTAGATGTGTACGAAAAGAAATTACATTTAAACGCCCAATTTTAAAATTTACAATAAGCATAAATCAGCTGCTTGCTTATTTGATCCTATTATTATGTTAATGTAATTATTAATAACTTTACAAGGACAACGTGCCACGATTTTTTTTGTAACAACATGCAATACAGACCCGTTAAAGAATGAAATTAACATAAAGTGTTCAGGCTTTTTAAACTGTACTATAGAAAAGTTGAAAGAAAAAAACGTCCAGCGATAAATATTGAAAATAATTACTCTTAACTTACAAGGTCCACTTGGTAAGAATGTTTAATTATATTTGTTCAAACCGTACTTTATGTTTTGACATGTGTTTTAAAACTTAACAGCTAGTATTTTCTAATTGAACTTTGAACTTAATAGCACGCCTGGCTGTATACAATAACAAATGTTATATTTTTAGGTATGATTACAATTTGTACATGTGTGCTCGAGTCAAATCTTATTGTGTGTTATTTTAAACAAATTCCACATAACTTATAAAGCTTAACTTAGGAAAAAACAATAGCGACAATTAGTGACACACAGCGATTACAATTATAACATTTTCTACTACTGTTGTCATTGAGACTACATTGTTTTCAATGACAATCTTTTCTAAGGAAATAAAGCCATGTCTTCTATTACTGATTACATAAAATGTATCTAGCATAAAAAAATAACCAAGAGTAGAGATTACATAATTTGAAGGGACTACGAAAGTTAGTACCGTAGTAGTGTAGTTACAGTAACTCGTGTTCGTGAGGTCTCGAATTCGAGTCCCGGGCCGAAACAAAAGTAATAATATAAGAACAACGAAAAAGTGTTCGTGTTATACGGAATTGCTGCTGAATTGGGTCGGCACTACCGCAGCAGTACCGCTTGCTCACAAGATTGCAGCGCGATTCATAGGGTTTGTGACTGTTGGGTTGTAAGGAGGGCAAAACATCTAATGGGCACCTTATCATCAAACTTCCGATTGTCTGCATGAAAAGCTCCGTCGAAAATGAAGAGAAAATATGGGAATCGGTTATTTTTGATGATTCGAGTAGCTACGAGCCACTTTATAATGTCTACTAACCTTTCCTTTCTGACGTTACCCGCTACAGGTATTTTTGATTAAGGTTTAAGTTTCACCTATTCATAATTATTTACGATGTTAATTTATAAATTTCAATACAATGTTTTTCATAATTTGTAGAAAATCAAATCCCAAAAATTATAAATTATTAAAATAAAGTCATCGTATTTATGACTTTGTAGATTAATACATATTTATAGTTACTGATTTTTTTCCCAACTGAATAACTGAGAACTACTGCCCGAGACTTCGTCTGCCCAGACTTGACAGAACCATGTATCAGAGTTAGTATTTCTATAACTTGTTATTCAGGCACCTAAGCCACAATAATGCGATGTTTCGTCTAAATCTATTTAGTAGTTTTGGCGTCATTTAGTTAACAAACATCGATACATCCATCCAAACTTTTGCATTTTTATGTTAGTAAGAATTAAGATAACCATCAATATAAAAAAGTTTGTGTCATTCATTTGTGACCACCTCAAGGGAATAAATACGAATGTCAAAGAGCCGATACATCTCTGACTTTAAGAGAAAAAATACCGATGTCCAAGTACCGATTCTTTTCTGACCTCAAGAGAATAAAGGCATATATCAAATAGCCGATACTTTTCTGACCTCAAGAGAATAAAGACGTATATCAAAGAGCCGATTCCTTTCTGACAGTAAATGTGACAAGGGACGCCTGCAGACGGATTGTGCTATTGTGCTATGAATATGTATATATTCAACACAATATAATATGTAGGATTTTACAATGAAATGATACCGAATGACCGAGCGAAAGATACTTGTGCACTTAAGACAACAGGACTGAAAAGTAGAACTCTTTCTACGCTACTACGTTTCTATATATAGTATAACTAAAGAAAGAATATGTGAGCTCGCATCTTACTTTCTCTTACACATACGGTAAAGTAAAAAGTTCACCAGCTTACACTGGAGGACTTGGGAAAGTCAGACAGTTACCTCACACCATCCAAAAGCTCGTACCCGAAACTTATGCTTAACGTTTTTGTGAATTGTTTAAAAGCGATCTAAAGCGTACGGTATAATTAAATGTAAATGAAACAGTGCAACGGTCAATCGTTAGAGGTTCAATAAAAAAAAAAATTTGAAATTAACTTTTTAATAATTTTCAAAACTGGAAGACGATCTCCGTGCGGTAGCCGAGCCTGGATGGATGCTAGTAGCAGAAGATCGGTCATCTTGGCGTTCATTGAAAGAGGTCCAGCAGTAGACCGATGAGGGCTGATGATGATGATGATGAATCAAATTCGTGCCATGAGCTTAGCAGACAGCAGTAACCTAACACAGCTGTTACTGTAGGTATGTATGACAGTGGCTAACGCCAACATACAAACATACTTGCGTATTTATAGATTAATAAAGATTAGAATACATAGTGAACATAGTATAGTAAATAACATAATATATACAATAAATAAAATATTCCGCGGAACTTTAGTACGTATTCGATTCAGCCGCGAGTTCCGAACACCCGTCCGATTCCAGCCAGGTCCAGTAAAAGAGTGAGAAGGTTAGTATTTCCCCACGATAATAAAAAGAAAAGCAAAATTAATACTCGGGACAGCTGATTGTAACTGTGATTGGGATTGTTAAATAAACTGGAAAATTGTTTCACTTTAATTTGAAGTATAAAGGATTTTTGCGGTTTTGGGCTGATATCTTCATATCCCTTAGTTATGTGTTAATAGCCACTAGTACACCTGACTGCTCCATTCCGTACATATACCGTTTTTAGATACAGCCAAAGAGAAAAAAAGAAATAAAATATTGATAATTTTTGGAAGGAAACCAGTACAAACGGCATGCATAAAATAAGTTGTAGCGCAATCGGTGTCGATACTTTGAAAAATGTCTGCGCTGTTCCAATGGATACTACTTTACCAGAATTATTTCAACATTTGCCTCCATGACCTACATGCACGGGGCAGGGGAGAGAATTTATGTATACTCTATAAATAAGTATAGTTCCGTTGGAGGCAGGTTTAAATTGAATTTTATTCTGGAATACATTTCAGTCGGAGATGTTTTAGTAAAAATTCGGGCACCACTTCTGTTAGCGTAAATGGGTTTTTTTCTAAATTATATGGAAAGTTATGTGAACGTTTCATTTTTGATACTTGAAATTGTTTTCGATTTAACAAATTATAATCTATACATGACATAAAACAAACATCCTGAAGGCTGTGTGTATGTGATCGATTTGTTCAGAATCTGCTGGGAAACTTTTAACGCATTTTAACTCATGGACAAAACGGTTGCAGAGGAAGGTTTTAGTATATAGTTTCATTAGGTTATAATCAGTCCCCTGTTATTCACGGGTCAAGCTGCATCGCTTGTACTTAATATAAGCAGGGATGATAAGCACTCAGTGGTATAAAAATATTACTGGGGACCCGTAGCAAATTCATTAGATGAAGCCTCCCTCTCTTCACTCTAATGGAACGTGCTACTGCACGTAACAACAAGGCGGCAAGTTGGCAAAAGGCAGTAGCCTTTTACGTCAATGTAAGCATGTTTTCCTTAGAACCAGTACTGTAACAGCTATTTCGTGACAGTCAATTTCCGATACCACGATCAGAGAAAACCATTCTATCAAAAAATGTACATGAAAATAAAGTAACATCATAATGAAAATACAGAGAAACACTGTCTTCCTAAAATGTAAATTGTACACATGCTTAACGTAAGTATCATAACTTACGTATATTTCTTCCTAAAATATAAATTGTACAGATCCTTAACGTACTCGTAAGTATCATAACTTACGTATATTTCGTCTGTTACCCAAATCTTTACTGGCATCAGCTAAAACTAATAAGTGATGCCATAAATGACGTCATCGTAAATGTTAAATTTGTTGGGTAATGTGTGAGACATAAGCACTTTCTCTGGCTTCGACGAAGAATGTCCCATTGGTAACATTCAAATTGCATTCATTAATCCCTGGTTGAAAAATTGTACAATGCACATTGAAAATATAAACTTGAAGTCGAAGGCTAAAATCTGTAAAAAAAATAATCTTAGTTATTTTACTGTCTTAAAATAAAATAATAAAAATTTATCGATTCCGACATGTCGACACCATCGCGCCTTATAAGGGTTATTATCAAGTAACATAAAAAGTTATGACACTGTGATTTGTGAAAGTCAATGTCCCCCTGGACATTCTGCAAATAGAATATTCCACGAGGAAATCCTTTCCTTTATCACTGATATCTAGTTTAGATACAATAACTTGCCCACAAGTATAATTAAAGACATTGAAAAGACATTATAAAAATCAGATAATAAAATATTATATGCCACTCTATCAGGGTTTCCTAAATATTACACCAGACGCAAGATAAAACGATTTTCTTGGCACTTATTAAGGTATTTCGAGATGAGTAATTAAGATCCTGCTTTATCTTTAGGAGTACACAGAGAACAAAGAACAATTTATGTTTCCGAAACAAATTATCTTTAATAATGATAAACCTCATAATAGAGAGGAGAATAAAAATTACTGTCTTATTATTAATTTGCTTTTATTCTTTTCTAATTTGTGGTATTTAAAAGGAAATGAAAATTTCATTTTGTAATTTCACAGACGGAGCGTTCTACTTTTCTACCCACAATGGCGTTCTTACCTCCGGTGGAAAATGTATATACTACATTTTCAAAATATGAGAATCTTATTTACTTTTTCATAAGTTTCAATATACAAAAAGTACCTTCACACCTATTATTCCCGAAGAGGTAGGCAGAGGTGTCCTAGTACATCCACAACTCGTCAGTCCAGCTACTACAGCATACTAGCACACCCACGATTAGCCAAGGCACTGAGGCCTATGATGTCGTACGTGGCAAGCCTACTAACTTCGGGTAAATTCCAATTCCGGACAATGTAATGCATGCATGCTTAACACTTCTATCACGAGCTAGCAGAAACCTGTGATGGAGTATTAATTTGTGTCCCAAAACTTTGTCTTGATTATTTTTTGGAAATGACTACAACTATATATAATTATATTTTTTTTGGGTTTTGTGCATTATTATTAATTAGTTAGTTATTGAATTTGTGAGTTACGAAAGGAAATAAGATTCCGAAAAAGTTGCTAAATCGAAAGATTTAGAAGGTACCTGTGCGTACAAGGCTAGTTAAAAATACGCCAATAATATAATACAAAGACAATTTAAAAACAAGAAGAGAACAATAAAAAAACCTTGCAGTAATTTCTGAAGAGTATACTAGCTCCCAGGCCTGCTTATCTAATTCCTGGATATTGTCATCTGTTGCTGGAGGGGGAAGAGAAAAAGTGATAGACGACATATAGAAAACATGTGCTTCATTATTTTAAGTCTCATTGTTTATCACGTTTACCACTAATGATATAATGATAATGTGGTCCTGGCCGAATTGTGGCAATGACATAGAGATTAGATAACTGCGCAGGGCATAATATAGTGCACAAGTGTGTGTGTATATAGTGCATACTATAGTGCACAAGTGTGTGTGTATATAGTGTATACTATACTGCACAAGGCATAAGTGCACTCCATGTTCCCTCATTCTTCTGTTTCGATAGGACGGCAGTCCGACACAACCGGAGAGAAATTATACAGGACAGCTTTACGTGCTCTCCGAGGTACGGGGGTGTAATATCGTCAATTTACTGACTCGCAACTGTTATGAGAAATTGTATAATCCCAAAGACACTTTGGTTCGACCTGGTAGTCGAACCCAGGACCGCATGACACGCAATATTTAAATATGTTTACCACTAGGCGCTAACGATATATAGACTGTAGCATAAATAGTCACCTACCGTGAGGTAATCCACTCGAGTCAAAAAGAAACAACGCTAAAAGAAAAATAAGATAAATAATCGAACTCATTACTTCTAACAATTCGTTTGGAGTTTTAATACGATTTTCTAAGCCTACATCTAAAATTCTAAATTGGATTTTTAATCTAGGTATTTTTTCAATTTATTTCGAAAGTTGAGTGTAAATAAGCTTTTATTCTTATAACTCTTCTTTGTGTTTATTGTGTATAATTAAATATAAATATTATTATACATATATAATTATTAAGTAAGTAACATCGGGAGCCATAATGTGTTTTTATTCTTTAAACAGCAATATCCAAATAAACTCTCAAGGACGTGTCCTAATGTAATAGCCGGGCCTGGAGATTTCCTTATATCTGGATGAAATGTTTGAAGAAAAAGATTCTCTTAATGTCTTCACACGTTTGTGGGAAGATTTGTAAGTAAGCAGTTCGACAAATAATTAAACTTGCCCATATAATTTGGAGCTTTGCACGCTCAAGCTGTCCTTAGCCTGCGGGCGTACGCTTTACGCAGAAATGTGGCCAAGTAACTCTGCAACTGAGAACGAATTCTTTCTTTTTTGCTTGTGAATGATTTACTAAA
>JAFELO010005459.1:0-23892 GCA_017140195.1 Eumaeus atala
TAGATGAATGTAGAAATAAAATAACGCGATTTTAGAGAGCTCTAATAATAAAACCAAAATATGATCACGGCTTCTAGCCGATTTGAAGCGCAAATCGACCCCATCCGTCAGTGGGTGGGGGAGGAGGCCGGCCTCCTCTGTCAAGCCAAACCGAAAGACGAGCTAAACTCTCCTTATACACGTCCCGTAAAATTAAACGGCACCGTGCGCGCGCCGTCCCACTAGCGCGGGGAGGGGACCGTTTCCTCCTTTTCGGTCCCAAAAATAAATCATGATAGGGTAATGCCCACAAAAATTCTGGTTTGCTTCTTCCCATCTGCGGGAAAAGAGGGGGGTCTGTCCCCCTTTCGCCTACCTAAAACCTGAAGACAAAAAGTCTTCCGTAGACCCGACGAACTGTAGGGGCGAGGGTAATAGCTCCGCCATCAGTAATAGGTACCTCTGAAAAAAAAAAAAAGGGTTTATCAGCTCTGACACTCGACTGGAGTTTACTCCTTAAGAACGAATATGATCCTGAATTAAAAGGTGCCAATCATAACAAATCGTAACACTGAGTGTGTACACGATTCACTTCTCACATTTATTTTATTGTGACGCGTTTCTTTTCTTTTCGTTTCTTAGGACATTTCCTACTTGCTGATAAAATAAAAGACAGAGATATCCAATCTAGACCATTCAAGCCGAAAGTTAAGCTGAAAAGTCCTCATTGGATCTAGTCAATTTCACTCATGTAACGTATTTTATTCATTTTATTTATTAGTTTAACTAATATTGATGATAAGAGACAAAATTGAACTGTACGTCGAAGCAACTTTTTTTTGGTTCGTTATAATCATAGATAACAGAAAGACTTTAAAATTTATTTTGGTGTATTGGTCTGCAGTGCCATCTATTGGACAGAGCGTTAGTTTGGGCAAGTCCAGTTCGCGTTGGCCATGATAGATGGTATTATAGTAATCAATAATAATCCCACTTTTATCTTGATTGCGAAATTAATGCTATTAATTCATGCAAAACCGACAGACCCGATTGTAAGAGATATGTAACAATCTTTTGATAAAAATATATTTTCATTTTCATTATGCGTAGGTGTTACATAGTAACAAAACAAACTTTAAGTAATAACGTGATACAATGGTTACAAGCCATTTCACTAACAGACCCCACGGTGAATCGACATCGCGGTCTAATGGAAAATGATAATGCAGCGTGCATACCATGTACGTCGCCTGTGTACACACGCCTTTAATGTCCTATCAGTGTTACCGCTGCGTAAAAAAATAATCCCTATTCATTTGATTAAATGTTTTAAATATGTTATTATCCAAAGTATTCAGGCTTTGGTCACAAATAGGTAAGCCCGTATATTTACGTATTAGGTACTACTATTTTTTTACTTTGGATATATTGAAAAAAATACTACTTAGTTTATAGTCAAAAAGAACACACTGTAACAGTTTGTATCCTAGCGTCTTATGAGCAAAATTAGTCTTAATTTAGTAGTATTGGGCTGGGTCTTGCGAAAGCACCGCAATCGGTTGAACAACTACTTCGCGTGGTGTAAAAGATTTATTTGACGAAACTTCGAAAACGCGCTCGGCGAAACTGTAAGCTATCTGAAGTTTCACCCAAATGAGTGCGTGCCGTCGTGATCAGTGAACGTAACAATAACTTATTGCACGCTGCATTATTATTGCACGCTGCATTATTATTGCACGCTGCATTATTATTTTCTATTAGACTACGATGTCGATAAAGTGTGGGGTCTCTTAGTCAGTTGGCTTGTTACCCTTGCATCACGTTACTACTTGTAAAGAAGTTTCATTTAAAAATCGCATTTGTCAGCACCGGAACATTGCTGAAGTGTACATTCTATGGGCGTTCCTCATGCCAAGTGACTACAGTCAGATGGTCAAAGTTCTCCTTACTTATTAAAATATAACATAAATTGTTATTCTTTTACGGGCTTGGCTCAAAATTCGTTCCCACCGCTGCTACTCCTGTTCCTCCTGCCAGGATCGACAACGGTAACCACCTACGTTCTTTTAATATTACCCGAGGTAAAAGCGGTAACTGTCTTGGAACAAGGAAGTAGGAGGAGTAGGCAGTAATTCCAAATTCCCTTCCTAGTCAAAGCAGGAATACCGTGTTGCAATGTCTTATACAGGCCAAGGAAATGAGAGGGCAGCCAGCATTCATACACACAGGTACGCATACATTTTCATGATCCTATACATTTATTAAAACTAGTGCTTGTTCAGAGATTGTAATTTACAAAAGCACCATTCGTTCTCAAATACATTTTGACGCTTTTTACACATCTTTAACTCCACAAAAATATATTGTGTTAATCTTATATATAAAATTCTCGTGTAACAATGTTAGTTACCTTACTCCCTTAACGGTTTCAACGATTTTTACCAAATTTTATATGCATTTTCAACAGATCTGAAAATTCTCCACTATCTTCTTTTCATACCCCTGAATGATAAGGGTTGTTCATACAACCACCCAACCCACCGATACAACGTCCACCGGGTCAGATTGATATGTTATAAAACAATAGGCAGTAAAACAACAGTAAAGCAATAGGCAGACTTGCCACATTTGTCGGTAAATTATTGAATGTGGCAGCCCAGTATCGTATGATTAAACACGAAGCGACTTTATCAAAATTTGGCACGCGTTTGCTTCGTCAGGGGCGGAGGGGCGGCGGTGTTTGCCGACCGGCTGCTCAGATAGAGCCGTCAATATTGAGCCGCCCTGAATGATTGCTCCACAAACACGCGGGAGATACTCGCACGTGTGAACTGTGGACTGTGGCACAGTGGCGTGACAATAGGGCGGCAAGATGGTAAATGACACAGGATCCAAAGGAGGAGATTTACTCTTTGGAGAGAATAGAGGAAGTACCGAGCACAGTCCAACCCATGAATATGACAGCGCATCGAGTTGTATAGTGACGCCTCTGTAGGTACCTGTCACGAGTGTTGGGCTGCGGGGGTGGGGATCTGTACTAAAGATGGCTGACTGGAGTTCTAGTGGCAAGGAGGTTCAACCCCGTCAACTGTCACGCGTTCGAGTCCCGTGTCTGACCAAAAACTGTTAATGGGATTTTTATATATAAAGACTTTAAGTAAATTTTACTATGAGGTGGTTCCATGTTGCATTGCAGTCGAAAAGGGCCGGCACAACCGAGGATGTACCTCTCATTGGTATGACACCGCCTTAGAACTTATTTGAGTAGCCGGTAGCATTGCAGGGAGAACAAAAAGGGTAGAGCGCATCTGGATGACAACAGTATTGCGGATGTCTAGATGCGTAATGGCGTAAAAACTGTCTGCCCGATTAATGGATTTTCTCAAAATCTATTGAACGGATACGGTTTTCACAAATAGATGGAACAATTGCCGGGAGCAATTGCAGTATATAATTTGTAAAGGTAGCAAACGCGGGTCCTATTATTCGCGGCCCACGGGTCTGAACGCGAAGCCGCGGTGGAACTTCAGTTCGAATTAAAAATGATAATGGATGTGCGGGTTCGACCTTGGGAAAGATGTAGATATCTAATGTGGTGTTGGACTATTACGCCGCACTACTTGAAACTCTGTCTGTGTTAAGAATGGAGTGACGTCAGCAATGTCTTTCAGCATGCGACTTATAAAATTGATCCCTTTGTAGAGATGACACGTGAGAAACACAATTGAATCCTTTCATTTCATACTTTATTCAATTACCCTGGTACAGCCTTTATCCAATAAACTTCACGTGCACGCGAGTGTACAATCCATCAATTATTGTTACGATTCACACATTCGCTTGCCGTCTTAGCGATTCGCTTTTCATTTATAGATACTTAATTATCATGTGTAATTGAAAATTGTTGCAAACACCTGGGATAGAACAATTGAGTATTTTGTCTTCCACCGCGGCCCGTAAACATCCGTAGCGAAATCACCAAGTTGTGTTGCCATCCCTAGCGCAGGTCATACAGACTCCTACTAACCGCAGCTATTTTGGAATTTTGGCTACAGGAGCCATCGCTATAGGGACGAGCCAACTGCTCAATACATGTTATAGTGCACAGGTGTGTGCGCAGACACAAGTGCACTCTCTGTCCCGTCATTCTACTGTACAGACAGGACGGCCGACACAAACGGAGAGAACAGTCGTCGGAGTCCGACGGCTTAGCTCACCGAGGCCCGAAGGCTCCAGACTGGCATTAGGCACTGAAAAGTACTAAAACACTTCTTGTTTGGTTCAGTATCGGTTTCGAACCTGAGCTCACGTCTGTGTTGCAAATGTTCACCACTAGACCACGAGCTAGTCGGCATCTATATGTATGCCTGGTATATACCAGGTATCAAGGCACTCTGTGACGGCATAAGCACTTGAGCGAGAGTACCCACGCATCCGATGCGTACCTATTCAATGCAGCAAGTAACGTTAATAGAGAGAGTTGTTATATATGTAGCTATTATTGAAACAAATCGTTACATACTTTAATCATCTATTGTAACTACATTGAGTTGTTATCGCGGCGGTTAGTCCGCGTATTACGTTAGAGGTCGCGGGTTCGAATCCCGAAGAATTTTGCGAAAAAAACCCAAACAATGTTGAGTTTCGTTGCTTCATTCTGCAGTTCCAGGGCTTGTTCGTAACTAACGAACAGCACACTGCCTTACTACAAGTCTAGACACATTAAGTTCGGGTGCATAATATCCAACTGCATCATCAGACCAGCTCAATAGCACTATTTCATTGAACTGTCATTCTTCTGGAACAATATAGAGATTCCTAATAGTATATATATTTTTTTCTTATAAATTCTAGCTGTCGCCTGGCGCATAGTAATTTGTTCATTTGTCCCCAATGTTAGAGAATGATGGATTGACGTGATAATTTGAAAATTGTGATTGTCTAGTTTCAAAGACATTCTTACTAGATACCTAGTGAGTAGGTAGATTACACCGATATACACACAGTAGCCTTGACAACAGTACTTATACTTTCAAAAAATATATATGTGATGTAAAAATGATTTTAAATCCTATTGGGGGCCAATGGCTCGTTGGGGCGGAAGGTGAAAAGGAGGGCAACGCATTGGCAGTAGCTATGCTGATGTTCATGAGCATCGGTAGTCGTAGAAAGAATCTGATTGCTCGTTTTCCCCATAAGTATAGAATAAAAAACTACTTAAATAAAACACCCGTTTCAAGTAACAATACTGAGAGATTATTTATATTTTCAAAAAGAACAGTGTTGCTTTTTATCATCAAATCATAGAGCTATCTAAAGCTTCTTTCTTAATGTCACTAGTTCAGTTGTAAAAAAACATAGCGGAGCGATATGAAAAAATAGTGAAAAATAGGCGTGCCCACATTCACACACTTAGAGACCTCTTTCTCTTCTGTCTCTACTTTGAATTTGAAACAAAATACGAGTACATATGTTAATGTGTAACATTATTCCAAACTCAACTAGGACAGCATTGATATATAAAATACATTAATAATATCGTTGTAAGGATCCTCTACAAGTTTACCAGCGCTTAGTATTATTTTAAGATTCTTCATGCACATTGTGAAACATTTTTAATTGTTGATGACATTCGTATAATCAACGAATAAAGAATGTTTGACACGTGTCCGAGTCACATAGAATGAGTAGTCGGAGAGAAAATAAAAAATATAAATTTATGTTAATCTCTATACGATCAATTTATGAGGTTCCTTATTATTTTTCGCCATTAATAATCTCATATTAATCTTTTAGCTTAATCTTGAATTTCTTGATATATGTTTTTTATAGCATAAGGGGGAAACGAGCAACCGGAGCCTTCTGATGAGTACCGACACGTTGCACTCCTATAACCCCCCCCCCCCCAATAGGCCACCGGCTACTCATTATAAATAAATAAATAATTAAAGCTAAATTTGTATATTTCGCTGCATGAAAATCCTATTTTTAAATGTAGGTTATTATATATGTAATTAGTACCTACCTACACAAACAAAGTGACCACATGTTATGTGATTTGTGAGAACGAGACGGGACTCAAGATGGTACCGAACAGCCATCAGTCAGGCTGTCGCGGGAGAGCGCTACACGGATCCGCACTCACTAGCTATACACGTGTCCAACCGACTACTCGGCTTTGTGGGGTAACCAAACTAAAACACGCTTAGGTGCTAAATTTATAAATAAAAATTAGTTATTTTAAGCACGTATTGTCGGAAAAATAAACTAGAAATATTAGTAAAAAATAGAACAGTAAGTAAAATATATATATATGGGAGAAGCAAATATATAAGCAAATGCACATTCAAGTTCTATAGAAACCTGAAACTCTAGATATTACTAACACACCCGGCAAACGTTGTGTTACCGTCACCGGTTGGGTCAACGGCCATTATCACTTAGGGGTATGCGTAGTAGCCAATTCTCAGAGCTACTGATTGTGCAACTAAAATTGTTACACGAGAATATTATATGTAATAAGAGTAACAAGATCATTAAATGAAAGCTAATGATTCGACTTGGCTAGTTATCTTTCTTTTGTAAATAACTCTGCCAAATATCATAGTTTAATCTATATTTAATGAAATAGGTCTCGAGTAGTGCCGGGTCAAAAATACCGGGAAATGTTTCGAAATATTTACCGGTATTTTTGACCCGGCACTACTCGAGACCCATTTTATTAAATATAGATTAAACTATGATATTTGGCAGATCTATTATGATATTTGGCAGTATAATATTATAGTAATAATACACACGGAACCGTTTCATTTTCTTTGAGTTCTTCGAGTATCACGTAGGCGGCACCTATCATATTTTTTAAGGGCAAGTCCTGCGCACCGATGAAACGATGGTCACCCTATTTAAGGGATACAGTGGTCATCGGCTATATCGTGTATGTTAGTGAGTAAATTAATGTTGATAAAACGTCTTGCCCCATTAATATATACAGATATAAGTGGGAAGGAGAGATATGTTACGCTAGATACGTGCCTACGTATCTTCTAATTAATCATCATCATCGATAATTTGAAAAAAAACCTTGCACGTATTCCAAGACGCGACTGGAGCTTTTTTCATAGCACTCAGGGGGCAAACGAGCTATTTACCAAAAATCCGTTTGATGACTACCGACGCCCAGAGACGTTCGTATGATTACGCAGATTCGTTACGCAGATGCGTTTCACCTCCAATCCCCAAAAACCGCACGAAAAGCGACAGCGACGCTGTCACCTTACGCCGGTATCAAAGTTGGACCAAGAAGTATTATTAGGATTTTTTAATTATCCACTAAAGTGGGTAAGTCGGCGGTGTTACACTTTCATACCTCGGAGGGCCGTCGGGCCTCCTCTGTTGCTCCTGATCCTGCGTTCTGTCTGATGAGGACAGTGCACTTGTGACGCTGTAGCCAAAATTCATTTAAGGATGACATCGGTGTCTATTATTGTTATTATTGTCTGTCATTGTCGCCCCTTCATTTCATGCGTTTAACGTCTAAATGTAACACTAGGACGCGCGATAATATATCAGTTACTGTACTGCCCCTATAATTTAGTACATAGTAGAAGGGTGTAGTGCCACGCATAGTGCATGACACTCCACCCTC
Organism: Eumaeus atala; assembly: GCA_017140195.1. Taxonomy (NCBI): domain Eukaryota; kingdom Metazoa; phylum Arthropoda; class Insecta; order Lepidoptera; family Lycaenidae; genus Eumaeus; species Eumaeus atala. The sequence continues at coordinate 7,628 of JAFELO010005459.1, forward strand.
CTATGCAACGGAATTGGACCGGCACGACCGCGGAGGTGCCTCTCGCTCACGTAACACCGCCGTTAAGTGACACCTACGGTGGCGCATTTCGTGCGGTCTGTGGGCAGCCGGGGTACTGTAGCCAGTGGGCTCATCGGGGGAGGTGGAAAGGAGATCAACGTTGGCATAGTTATGCTGATGTTCATCGGCGTCGGTAGTCGTTGAAAGTACTATTAATTAATTAAAATAAATACTATTAAAGAAAACATATTCACGCCTGTTCATGGGCAGAGAACCGAGCGCCAGATATCACCATTATTACATACCGGCCGCCCTGCTTCCGTTACATTGTCCTCAAGATGGTGCAAAGCCAACTTTAGTAGACGCGCGTGCGCTGCCTCCACGATAGAGCGGTGCCAAGACAATAATAGTCACTAGCTAATCTTAAATAACTACCGGATGAATTATTCCCTTCTGCGAAAGAGGAGTCCCCTCCTCCTTCCTATTGACCACAACCTCACCTAGACCGTCACCCGACGTGTCTTATAGAAGTCAAAAATCGCCTTCACATTCTCTGAAATAAATGTTCATGTTCGTATGGATACTCTTAATTTCCGTATCATGTGTTATTAGTCGTGTATTTTCGTGGACAACAAAATAATACTGCATGTACTTGGTTTTGTAAATCAAGCGATCTTAATGAGTATCGACACCGGTTTTTTTCTGAGGCAGCGCCATACTGCATTGCAACAGAAGTTGATAAAATGATATCAAAATATAATAATAATATCTAAATATAAATATATAATATCACAAATATTTTATAAATTGAACCAAGTGTTTTTAGTGCAATAAAAAATAGCCTAACCACGAAGGCTTGGTCGAGACCTACGTTCCCGCCTAAGCCTTCGAGCCTATCTAGGCATCGTTTTTATTTCTCTGCATTCGTTAACAGACGCCATTGTTGTCGTCATGTCAATCAACGCCACGAGTGGTAAAATTAGGAACTAAAATCCACTTAAATTCAATAAGGCTAGCCTTTTTGAATAACATATAACGCCGAACTCTTTCTGGCGGAATTTCACTCAGCCATATTCGACGGCGACATATACCATTTTAAAACTTATGAGAAAGTGAGGAAAACAAAATATTTTTGCTATGTTATTTCATTCAAATTTGTACATGTATATTTTTGAAAAATTAAGTAATTTTGAATATTTAAGGGGTAGTGCCATGCTGCATTGCAGCTGTAAAGGGCCGGGAGGTCAAGAGCGGGGAGGTACCTCTCGCTCACACCTTACCTACCCGTAGGGGTGCCGTAGGCAGGGAAAGCCAAATTTCAAATCCTATATACGGCCTAGGCGTGCCACTCAGGCCTCTAGGTTTCATGCGTAACTGCATTCACTTGCGTTGATGAAAAAAAAGGCTCCGATTGCTCGTTTGAGCTCCTATATTGTGCTGCTTTTACGCACGGGGCAGGGGGCGGGAATGGGAACCTCACACCATTGCACAAATCCAAACTTTTCTACGGATATGGGGTCGGCCGTTTAGGGGGCTGACTAGCCCTAGAGGTGCCCGGATGATTTGCAGTTCGCTTTGTGGGTATTCAGTACTATAATGCCTCGAGCCGCACACGCCACTGGACCCAATCCGGACCGATGCAGCTGCGTGAGTTATATACATTGTGGCAGATCAGTCGTCTTGGCGTTCGTTAAAAGAGGCCTATGTCCAGTAATGGGCCGATAAGGGCTGCTAATGACGATGACATTGTAATAAGAATACTTTGGTCAGCGAATAAAGTCGTTATCTTATCTACATACCCTTTGTCGGTCGATCCAATTGTCAAAACGAACCTAACACTTCATGCGATGGAAACCGTTAAGCCAGGCAGTCGGAGGGAACATGTAAACATACGGCTTGCTCTGTGGCAGCGTAGTCCTTGTTACACCAGGGATCGCGGGTTCGAACCTCACCTAGGTCATGGATGTTATTACATGCACATGAATTCTGTACACCAGTAATGTACATGTATTATTATATACTACACAAACGTGTGGTAGAAGGAGGAAAAGCGAGGATAGGAATGCGACAATAAAACCAAGGGTTCTCAAACTTCTTTATGCCTCACATTTTGTATCCCAAAATAATATTTTCCTATTGTACTTACATACTTATGTCCCTAAAGGAATAACCATTTATATTTGAGATATAGAACAGGTAACTATTGCAATAACTTAACATCTGGATGTGTTGTTTTATATAACTCTATTCCCGATCTTTTGTTTTTCTGTATATATCATATGGGGACAAACGAAAAATCACAGCCTTTGGATGACTATTGTCGATGAATATTCGCATAATTACTGTGCCGGTGCACTGCCGCCTCCTTTCCTGCTCCCTGCAATGGGACCAATGGACCACCGGCTACTCACAGTGCACACGAAACGCGCGATGACAATTGTGGCAACGATTTTGTCATTTTAAGGTGGTATCATGTGTGTGAGAGTAGGAAGCCGGCAGAATGTCTACCGACTGCTCGATTGCCACCTACAATATTGCAGTTTTTTTTTGTATCTCAGGGCTTCCACACAAATTTCCTGTAGTTATATAAAAGACATTGGTTTGGCGACTTTTTTATGTAACGCTGTACATACGCGCGTTGCGAGTCGAAGCGGTAGTATTCCAATTGCGCCCTGCGAGACCTAAACTTTCCGAAACATAATTAAACTGATTATCTATAATTCTGTGAATGGACGACATAAATCTACGTGATAACGGATCTCCAAATGACCTATGAACTTGTTACGTTCTCTCGCTCGCAGACTTTGCCCATTCGGAACATTGCTATGACTCGTAACGTTACTATTACGTTATCGATTTACAAGACATTATCAAGTAAAAAAATAAAAACAATAAATAAAAGATTAATGTCATTAAATGGTGCAAACGTAACATCATAATGTTAACTCCATGGACTATAGACAAAATATGTGAAAAATTGCTTGAACATACTAGGAAATGTCTTTCAACAATTATTATACTTATCACCATTCCTGACTGTTAACTACTGAGGATAGTAGCAAGGAATACCATATCAGGCTATAAGTTACACATTATAGTTCCAAATACGTCCAGAAAAGCGCTAGTGTAGCAAAGGATAATGGACTGAAGTAAGCTAATTAATTGAAAAATTCTACTAGACTAATTAATAAAACTACAACATATTGTTGATAATTTCAGAAGTACATAATCGTAGCATTTTTTTTTAATATAACCTAAATTAATTTAAGTTTTTTGGCACACTAACGCTTCTTTACATTATTACACGCCGTGTAAACAAATTTTGAAACAATAGTGATTATTACTCTCCTTACTACTTCCCTCCATAACACAACTAATATTTAACAATAGCATAATAAAAACACCAGAGAACCACGTTTTATTTTTAAAAATAAAATATTATAAAACGAAAATTAAAAAAATAAAATCCATTGAACAGATATTATAAAAATAATAATGATAATTCTTTATCTTATGACAAATTATTAAATATATATTTGACATTTTAAATTAGAATTTTATAGCACAAATAATATCAGGCACCAAGTTGATGGTGCGTCAATTGACAATCTTCAGATATGTCATACATGTCAATGTCACAACTTGTGCGCTTTACATTGCATATATCACACTACCTATGGCTTTTAGTAATTTAAACTCATCGCTCTGGCTTAAACTCGTGATTATCGCACAGCTAAGACTCATATAAAAACGAATGTTAACATTAAAAAAAAGGTTGCAGTTCGCACTTATCCCCTGAGGCTCCATTTTTAACCCACGAAAAAATCCTCCTCCCCACACTAGTGGGGCGGCGCGCGCACGACGCTGTATAAGATGCGGTGACGTGGACCTTCCGAAGGGAGGGGTTGATTTGCGCTATGAAATCAGTAAGAAGCCGTGATCATGGTTGGTTTATTATTATTAGCTTTCTAAAGTCATTAGCTTTCTAAAGTCATTAGCTTTCTAAAGTTATTAGCTTTCTAAAGTCGCGTTTATATAGTTAATGCTCCAAAGTTGGTGTCATAAAAAATCGCCTGGTTGCATGCATTATGCGTTGATTTTGTGATATTTACGCAAAAAAAAAAACTGTACTCATCATGCATCGTCTGCGGAGAAACATTGCGGATCAGTTAAAGACACCTTCCATGTTTATTATCAGAATCGTCTTGCAATGTCCATAAACTCACGCGCAGATATGCTTTAGGCCAGTGTTATACTTGAACTACAAAAGGTAACATCATATGGTTTATGAGCTTAAACAGATGTAGTAAATACCTTAAGTAAAAGATTTAAACTTGTTATAACGCTTCAGACACACAAACTGACCATCCATGTACGCAATGAGTAATATCCATTTAATAACAGAGAATCTAAATACTTAAAATGAAAACGTTTCTATATTTCATGTGTCCCGTAAAAAATCGATAAGTGAAACAATAAAATTAAATATGAAACTGTTGAATACTCTTCGTTACACCAGAATGACATACAGAGGGACGACATATCATCATCGACGCGACATATGCATATGCGACAGCTATCATTCATTGACATTATCATCATACCTCAAACTACAGATATACAACAATAACAATAAGAGGAACAATTTGTGCTTTAAAAGTACATTTCACAATAAAAATAAATTAATTAAAATTATTGAATAAAAACCATGTGCACAGGCTGACTTAATCTTATGATGTTGCAGCGTCTAAATAAAGACTTGAAAAAGAACCACATGCAATAAAATTTCAATTTCACAATCGCATGTGATTTTTTGTTCGTTTTGCTTAAAAATGAAATAGATGCTTAATTATATTAAGTCACTAAGTTACACGAATAGAAGTATATATAAAATCATAGCTTGAATGGGAGACGCTTTATCACAATTTTGCTTTACTTTGGCCCATATTGAACACCTATCCGGATTGTAAGTACCTAAATACGAACTATATAATATCTATTAGGAATATGTCAAGTGACGCAGGACACTGTGCACATGTGATATCATTGTTACGAACTTAGCTCTTTTTTAATTAAATAGGGGACAATCGAGCAATCGGAGCCCTTTTACGACTACCGACGCCCATAAACATCCACATAATTGCTATGCCGATGCATTGCCCTCCTCCTGCACCACCCAATGGGCCACCGGCTACTCACAAACCGTACGAAACTCGACACTGAAGATGTCACTTTACGGCGGTATTATGTGAGCGAGAGGTACCTCCGCGGTCGTGCTGGCCCAATTCCGTTGCATAGGAGGATATAGTATCATGCAACATGCGTGGTAACTAGAGGGCGCGATATGCCAGCTATAGTGCGGCCTACTCTACTTCGTCCACATCGTATGTTAAACAGGACAGGAGAATCAGTTAGCTCCTAGATTCGCTGATCCAAGTGTACGCAAATATCTGTAATTTACTGATTATATATTCCATTAATTCCTATTACATTTATGTATAATTGAATTAATCGATTAATATTGTGATGTATAGACATTTGATCTCTCCGAGATTGACACAGAGGTCAACTCGCCTTAACTACTCAAGTATTTAAAATATAATTCTATATAATTTTCGGCCTATAATATTTATAAAAATCTTATATCTTAACATTTATAAAAATACCCGCCCACCACACACATATAGGCTACATAATAAGTGCTTGTTACACAGCTTATTTATCACTAACGGATTGCACGTATTTCTGACCCTACTTTCAGGAGTGGTCTTATGGTCAGATGAATTTCACTTTCGGCTAAAGCCATCCCCGAATTACGTCACGCAAATCTCATTTTTTTAACCTCCCCTTCATTTATGTCGTATTTCTAATATTTTTCTAACCTCAAATATTATGAATTATTACACTTACAAATTAAAACGTTATCAAAATTCAGGAGCGGCCTCTGTCACGGTAATATTCGATGTCATTATTTTAAGGTAATTCTCCCTAAATTTCTCCCTAGATGAAGTATGCTTACTACTAATATTTATAGTCTTCCTTTTGGTCTAATTTTGTTCCCATCCCAAGGACCGTTCTACCGCCATTTTCCACTGTCTGTACCTTATCTCCCTCGCGTCTGGGCTGATTTTGGGCGTATAAGAGGTACCAGCGCTCATAGTGAGCTGAGGAAGCTGGCTGTTGTCCCTAGATCTGTCCAGACCCCAGTAGGCTACTAGCGCGGCGCCCAGTGCGGTGCTTTCCGTGAAGCCGGCCCTGACTACGTTGATGCCTACAAGGTCCGACTGCATCTGCATCGCTAGCACGTTTGAGGTCATGCCTCCGTCCACCTGGAAAAATGTTTGTTTCAATGTAATCGGGAACATAGGGGCCTCTGCACAAGTGTCAACTCAACGGAACTTGAGAAAGCGAAATTCATAATGTAGATATGTAACGTACTTCCTTATGTACTCAACTAACACACGGTTATAATAATAAATGTTATATAGTAAAACTATTTTACGGATTTTTTAGTTGAGTCCGACCGCGACCGTGTTTGCTGTAAAGCTTCTGACACGTCGGGCTAGTTATATAATTAAATAAACCGCGACAAAATCCGTAAAAGTTTTATTATAATGATTTTTTAGGTCTTTGACAAGCCCAACGTTTCAGTAGTTATACAGTAAACTAAGATCACGGGTGGGCTGACCAGGTCTAGATCTAGATAGCTAGAAGGTGCGCTTCTCTAAATAAACAGCGATAAATTCGCAAAAGTAATTCTACTGTAATGGCTATGAGTAATATTTCCGTAAACTTAAGACAACAATAATGTTATGTGCCATGAATATGCCTCGTTTCATTGTTCCTTTCTTTTGTTTGTTTGTACTGTACTAATAAAATTCATAAAATTTTCAAACTTTGTTTGTTTGTAAGGAATAATCTTCGGGAATTAAGACGAGATCACTAATTAAAAAGGTACACCAGAACGACTTAGGCTTTCTTTTATACAATGACACCACTCGCTGCTTCGCTAGTAGACACGGGCTGCGAATACTTTATACAATGACACCACTCGCTGCTTCGCTAGTAGACACGGGCTGCGAATACCTTGAGCACTTGGAGCGGTATACCACAATCCTCGTTCATAGCATCCAGAATATCCTTCACTTGGAAACACACCGCTTCCAGAGCCGCCTTCACCACGTGGTTCGAGTTGGTGTCCTCAGTGATGCCGCATATTACACTGAAATATACATGTATTTTATAGTATAGGAGGGCAAACGAGAAATCGGTACCATTTGCCAACCACCCACGTACATAGACATCCACATCATTGTTGTCATGCGTTACCCCCTCCCCTCTAATGGACTATAACTGCCCTACGCGGGACTCTACGGCGGTGTCATGTGATCGAGGTTTCCTCTCGAGCGGTACCAATTCCTCTGCGATGCAGTACTGTCTTAACTCTAACTAAAAGACAAAAAGCCCTACGTGACGATGATAATGAGGAGGACGTAAGAAAGGCGACGCACCTACGAGACCAAGTGCAAGTGAAGACATCTTTAGACGCGTCAAAATATCACCATCATATTTCGCCTGCTTGTTTGCCCCCCTCCTGCCTTAGAAAAAGAACTAAATACGTTTACGATAAGTAATGGAATTGCCGGTCAAGTGGGATTCGGACACGCATATCTGAAGTACGTAACGTCTGCTGACCTTGCTTATAAGAGTTGACAAGTTTTATATGTTTTCGTATGACACTGGTTTTGTACGCAATGAACTGCAAACATGAGATTGTAACAGTTTTTCTCTGTGACATGTATATAAATTATCAAGTTTAGTTTTTCTTTCTTTTACCTGCATTACATTATCTCATCATCGTCATCACCTGGCGACGTTCACTGTTGGACAGAGGCCTGCTCTATCTCTGTATTCATGACTATTTCTTCTCTTGCCAAATGGCATGGTTCTATGTTACTGGGAAGTAGGTTTTCTTGAGACGCACAAAAAGGTTATATTATAAGAGTTATGAGGGCTTCTTTTGAAGTATGAAACTCTAGAAAGGGTGTATATAATATAAAAACTTACCCTCTCGCATCCTGTCTCCAATATGGAGCGTATAACCCACTGAAAGCTGGTACAAAAACAACGCTCCCATTCTCCGTCGCCAGTTCCGCTATCGCCTGGGAGTCTTTCGCGTGCTCCAAAAGTCCAATATTGTCCCTGAGCCAACCCAGGGCCGCCCCTGCAATAGCTACCTGAAATTTTAGTAAGAGGTAGATGTATCATTACTACATTGTATTATAATCAGACAAGTCAGACAAGTGCGACAAGTGAGGCACCGATCGCTCACATATTACCATATAAAAGGCTAAGCTGTCATGTTTTGTGCGGTTTATGAGTTGCTGTGGCTCATTGGGGAGATGGGGGAAAGGAGCAGCGTAGCCACTAACCATGCGGATATTGCTTGTCTGTCACCCTGTACTACGAAAACAGGAGAACTTGTCAAATTTCACAATTGTAGGTCACCAGGAAGTACCCTTCCTGGTGACGTGATGAAGGATTCCATGACACACGGGTAAAAGCTATTCTTATATTCTAGGTCCTACACTAGGCTTTTCGCGGTCACTAGCGGCGGTGTTAGCGCAGTGAAATTTCGTGCGCTGTACTTGTACAGAACCGATGCACAAACGTGTCTGTCGTGAGGTCCCGTGTTCGAGTATCAGGTCTGACCCCAGTATTCAATTTCTTTTTCAATTTCCAATAATAGTTCGAAGTCAAGAAGGCGGCGCTGCGCCGTCGTGTCTCGGAGGGCATGTTAAGCCGAAGGTCCTGCACCTGATTTTTCTCCGCTCGTGTCGGATGGCCGTCGCATCCCAACAAATATATTCGACGTTGCGTAGATGTTTTGGTGACACCCTAATGGTATATAAGTTACCATAAGAACATCATGGGAACGTTTACTCAAAAGCATTTGAGCTCATTTGATTCAACTCAAGGCTGAGAAGTTTGTACAACAGTCATATAAATACTTAGTCGCATAGTAGTATGACTACTTTCATACAGTCATATAAATACTTTTCAGCGATTTGACGCAATGTGACTGTTTTAAATTGTAAGCGTTTTGTTAGTGTCATTTCAAGACGATGCTTACATTGAACGAATTTATTTTATTCACAGTAGAGTATAGGTGTCACGATAATATTTAACATAGTAGAGTATAGGTGTCACGATAATATTTAACATAGTAGAGTATAGGTGTCACGATAATATTTAACATAGTAGAGTATAGGTGTCACGATAATATTTAACTTTGTTATTTGAGACGATATTCCATTTCATCACTTGAAAACCATTGCGCAATCAAATTACTCGTGAATGTTAGGTAAATTTGTAACTCATTAATATTAGGTATATTTGTTTGTGTTATATACAATTATTTATAAAATTTTATTATCAAACTTCAATATCAGCCCTTATCGGTCCACTGCTGGAGATAGGCCTCTTTCAATGAACGCCAAGACGACTGATCTCCTGCTACTCGCATCCATCCCGGACCGGCTGCTGCACGGAGATCCTCTTCCCACCTGGTGAACGGTCGACCAACACTTCTTTTTCCTAAACGTGGTTTCCACTCTCTGGAGTGACACACCACGTACATAGCACGTTCAGTGGCCCGTTGAGCTAAGCCAACTTGCGTAAGTCAGCACGGGACGGGCGCATTGGTTGAAGACTTTTGTCTTCAAGCTTTGCGGTATAGGCGCCGTGAGAATGTGACGAATCTTCCGGAATGCCGCCCAACCCGACTGAATCCTTCTATCGGCTTCCTTCTCGAAGTTATGTCTATCTAATTGCAATAGTTGCCCGAGGTAGACGTATTCGTCTACGATTTCGAGAACAGCGCCATCGTCGTGACCGGCCCGGGGAGGACGTGTTCGTTGAACATGATCTTTGTCTTGTCCAAGTTCATCCTAAGGCCAATACGTCGGGAGGATTCATTCATCATGTGGTCCACGGTGCTAAATACTCTGTGACACCCAGCCTGCTCCGGTGGCTGGATTTCGTCTAGCTTTGTGGCAAGACGATACGTCAAGACTCTTGATAACAACTTGTAAATATCGCCTAGAAGTGAACTGGTCTGTAATCTTGAAGAAATGACTTGTCACTCTCCTTAGATAACAAAACAACGTCACTTCCAAGTCATGCCTTGGGAGGTACATCCCGTTGAAGGACAAAATTATTTATAAAATTTTATTACTTAGCCCGCCACAGAACAAAACGGCCCTGTTTTTGAAAGTGGCTAGACGTAATGTTATACGGCGATTTATACAATACGACTAAGACATATACACGAGGAAAAGAGTTTAACGTAAGTTATATAAATGTTAAAATAAAACTATTTTTTCGCATTTTATCGCAGTTACTTAATTATTTAACTAGCCCAACGATTCAGAAGCTTTACAGCAACCATGGTTGCCAGTCCGCCCGTGACCATGGTTGCTGTACGTCGGGCTAGTTTTATAAATAAATAAACCGAGATAGAATCCTTAAAAGTAGTTTTATTTTAACATTTAAATAATATAACTTAATTTAGCCAACATTCGCGTCAACTTAAGACATCAAATATATAGATGTCATAAGACAATATTTTACGACAAATCATGTATATGATTATTCGGACACATAATGCACCAGTATATGATGGATAGTTGTAAAATAACTATAATAAGAACGAGGTTCATATAAACGTTTCAGTATATGACAAAAATGTTTGGTGGGAGCAGAATAGGAGAATGCGGTAACAGGGAGTGCACTCCCTGTGGCTGCCGACACATCTGTGCACCATAATATGTTCTGCGCAGTTGGCCAGTCTCTATGGAGATGGCCGCCGTGGCCGAAATTCCGCTAGGACGATTATTTTATAATTAGCCTCTGCTTGTGTAGGTGTTTATGGGAACAGAGTTAAAATATTTATTTTAATTTGCAATAAACAAATATACTCACAGAGCCTTCCAAAGCATAGCACGCTCGATTATTACTTCCCAACTGATACGCGACCGTCGTGAGCAGCCCCCTGCGGGAGTCTACAGGGACCTCCCCTGTGTTGTACAACACAAAACAGCCGGTCCCATATGTGGCCTTCGCCTGGCCTTTCTGGAGGCACATCTGACCCACCAAGGCCGCTTGCTGGTCGCCCAAAGAGCCAGATATTGGCGTGCCATTAATAGGCCCGTCCGTAACGTGGCCGTACACCTGAAAATCAAAAACACTGTAATTTTTTAATAGTAAGGACTAGTAACTATGTGTCTTACAGCAGTCGGACCAGCGTTACCTGAGTAGTAACTCTCATTCACCGTCCAAGGCTTTGCTGTTGCGATTTGTACGGTAGCCTGTTAGGGGATGCGTGCCCAGTGCCATTTCAATGCATATTTATTCTCATCCCTGCATTGTAGCCTAATGGTTTCGGCATTACCGACAAATATGTGCTTGACTTCTGAGTCAAGTCTTTGGTAAAAACCCAAACGCATTTTATCTAAAATATCTTTGCAAGTACTTATTTAAAAGTATTTTTGTGTCCTAATATAAGTACAAAATATGTATGGACGTAAATAAAGTCGAATCAGAAAAAATTAAAGAGTATCTGAGACAGAGCATAAAAAGATCACGTGGGTCAAGCTACTAACAGTGGTGTTCCTTTATACTAAATGTCATTTTGCATTATCTATATATGTTGGTCAACAATGAAACAGGTGTGGCGAAATATTAGTCGTAGCGTAATGGAATATACAAAACCCAAAGCCCTGCAGGTGAAGGCTCACCTTCAAAAAACTTCCACATTGTCCACGTTGACCTTTTTACTGCTCAAAATAAAAAAATACCTAAGAATATTATATGCATTTTCTCTCACATAGATGTTTTGCAAGAGGTACAAAATCGCTTCCTTCAAATGGCCACCGGCTGGTCTTCAAATGATCCGTGGTACGTACACAATCTCGACCTACACGAGGACTTTGATTTGCTCTCTACTAAAGGTCACTTCAAAGATATCTTAACTGAGTATTTCTATCGGGTGCCTCGTCACCCCAACCCTCTCGTTACAAAAGCAGTGGACTGTGGTCCAAATTGTGTTACTATCATCAGACGCGGTCCCAGACACGTTCTGCCGGACGCATACGATCACATCATGACTACTGTCAAACACTTTCGGCAAACACGCTCTCAGACACGACAACGCACTCGCGTTTGGGGGGGACACCTCCGGAGTGGGAAGTAATTACGATACGATTCGTGATTTCTCTAGCTAAAATATTACCGCCGTATTGGTCAGGTATTTCGAGACTACTTCTTCAGCCTGTCCGAGGGTGGAGGTCTCGGTCCAACTGGCCATAATAGTTAAATTAGCTGTTACAAACACTCTCATATCGGGATGCATCGCTCCCATCTGAGGGAGATTAAGTCCGAGATCTCAAATTGCATCGATTCAATCTGAAGACAAATATTTCCCGAGTCAACATAACTGGCAATGTGAAACAATTTTCGCAGTTCCGCTATGACATTGATTTAAGTATAACGTGAGGTTAGTTTTTGTCGCGGTATGGAAAGAACCCTGTTGTTCAGGGGAATAGTTTTCTTAGGGGTTCCTATGCTTATTTTGATTTTCGCTCATTGTATACCTATCCCCTTTCTCGTTAAGTATTATACACAAAATATTTTTTTAATTCAAGATTGTAGTTCCTGAGATTAGCACATTCAAACAAACAAAACAAAATCGCCGACTATGTATTTCTATTATATGTTCAAGAAATTAAACATTCGACAGGTCTACTGAATAGGTATTACACCAGCTCTGCCTATCTGTTTATTTCCTAAGTCATACAAGAGCGAAGTTTTCCTAATTCGACACTCATGGATCATCAGAATAGAACGTTCCATAAACGTATAGAACTGGAATTTTGCACAGGGTGGATTTAGTATCCTTAAAGAAAATTAGAAACCATGATCCTATCATGGAAGATCTGGAAAACCTGATGACCCTGATGAAAAAATGAAACAGGACATAATACTATTGATGTTATCGACATGTGGTGTATCGTGGTAAGCCCGGTAAATTTTTTTAGGTCTGGAATATTTCTTGAAGAAACCTAAAGGCTCAGTTGATCTATGCGTTATATGATATTCATAAAGAGACTTTAGCACAAGTCACATTGAGTATTATAATAAAATGACATTTAAGCTAGGCATAATACCTCTCCATGACGAAAGTAGAAACAGAATAAGTCTACGGTTGAGACATCTTTCAAACTAATCAAGTAAAACATAACAGCTATCAAGCTTTTAAGAAGTCCATGAAATACCACCCAAATGACTAGCTAGCCACGTCTCTATGGAACCCTAAACTTTCATAGAGATTTCATCAGATTTTGAAGTCTTTTTACGACTACCGACGCCCATGTACATCCACATAACGTCACCATCCTTTCCAACAACACACACACACAAGTATAGAATAGACATAGATATCTAGATTTGTTTGAGCGGTATGCTCTGAATTAGGTTTAAGGCATAAAATAACACTGCATCGAACATTTTAAATGATGAGTCTGTAGAGCAGGACATGAATGAACGAATTATACATGCTACACAACATTTAAACGGCTCTCTTGACAGTGAGCTAATTTGTAATTTGTAAATTTTAAACTTACTATCTGTTCATAATCCATAACTTTTTATATAGCTCCTTTATTTAGCAAGTGTCTCCCAAAATAATCCGCTCTCTCGAATATTCAACTACTACAACTCTGTAATATGTTCACAATCTGATAATTTTAATGTGTTAAAACCTGTCTAGACCAATCTGATCATTATTGGATAAATAATGTTAAGCTGTTTATTGTGTGTAGAGTCGTAATTGGAAAAACTATGTAAATATATTATAGTACGTAATTCTAAATCTTTTGTCTGTGTTTATACCCCTAAACAAATATAGCGATGCATTGCCGGACTAGGAGATAATGAGAACGCCACCTAGCAGTACATGTATGTACTAGGCATCAAATACATCTAGCGGTATATTATCCAACTACAAGCTGCAAACAGGAACACAACCTAGCGACAGGTCTACTACGTACAAGCAAACATAAGCCTCGGCGGCAGCTAGCGTTGTGTTGGTAGATTAGAAGATAGAACAAGAAAGCCAGATGGCCAGATAGCGGTCGGTTTACGTATTAGCATGTACAGAAAACTAGAAAATGGTGTCAAAAATTCAAAAGCTACCTGATTATTAGATAGTAGAATACGTGCTAAGACACGCAGACATCAGAGCCATCTACCGTAGTATAGGCTAAGTAAATAAATTTTAAAACGCCACTTTGACAATGTTATAATTTTGAGAGAGAAGTGCCTCCCCGGTCGTGCCGGCCCCACTCGGCTGCAATGCAGGTTGGCATTATCTCTAGCACTATTACGACCAGGCAACGTCACTTGCTGTGCGGTAGAGGGAACCATCGTGAGGAAGTGTACTTACATGACACGACAGCAGCAGCAGTGCACTTATGTCTGCGCAAATACTTTTAACTATATTGTATTCTACAGGTCGTATTACATCATATAAAACAGCTAATATCTAGATTAGCCAACTTGTAGTATAGAGGTGACCACTGTATCCGAAATTTTGAATATTGTCAATATTTACTTACATCCGAACTAGATTTAATTTCAGGGAGCACTGACTGAGGCACTTCAAAGAATTTCAAAAGCAGTGGGTCCCACTTCAGGGTCTCGATGTTCATTAGCATGGTTCTGGAAGCGTTGGTAACGTCAGTTATATGTTTGCCACCATTCACACCACCTGAAAAATTCGGTGAAGAGATTTAGTTCCTAGTTTCAAGCAGATCTTAAATTGTATATATAGATGTAGCGCAACCGAATTGAATGAAAAGAGTTACGTATTATGACTTGGGGGAACTAATGGTTCCTCGGTTATTAGTAGCAAGATACGGCGAAACAGTCTGATTACACAGAAAAAAAAATAATTTATATACACATCATGTGCACAAATGCGGCCTTGTTGTTGCTTTGATAGTAATCCCTTCCAGGCTTTGGTCTTGAAAAATAATACCAGGCTGATTGATAACTGGCCGAAACGACGAACTTAAAAAAAATAGGCAAACAATATTTATTACACTATATTCTATCTTCTTTTCTTTTCAAAAATAGAACACCAAATTTGAATTTATTCAAACTGATAGGATTGTGAAATAGAAAATGTGGGACCTACAACTTTCTCCTAAATTTTCTCAACAATGGAAAGAAAATAAATTCGTGCGGAGAGTATTATGCAAGCTTGCTGCAAAAACGTTGAGAAGAAATACGAAAGAGACGGTCTCATTTGGTCAAAAAGAAGGTTTCATTCCTTCACGACAACACACCTGTGCACTCGTCAAGGGCTGCAGTTGCCAACCTCCACGAATTGAGGTTCGAATTGTTACCGCAGCCCCCTTTTCCCCAGATCTGGCCCCGTGCAACTTCCACTCATTCCCTAACCTCAAGAAACGGTTAGGTGACCGACGGTTTTCATCAAATGATGAAGTCATTGTCGCTGTAGACGAGTATTTTGAGGGGTTAGAGAAAACATTTTATCAAACTGGTGTAACGGCATTGGAGAAGCGCTGGACTAAATGCATCCAGGTAGAAGAAAACTACGTTGAAAAATAAAATTGTTATAAGTAGATTATAAAAGTTTTTCTTTGTCGTTTCGGATACTTACCAATCACCCCTCGTATCAACAAGATCAAGAGTAATACCTTAAAAATACAAATAATACAATAAAGTTACTAAAATAACTACTGGTGACACGTGAAAATTATTCTTTCATTTATACAATTATATAAAATGAGATCATCAGACCGTAAAATACATCGTCGTAAATATTATAACAAAGAAAAAAAATATTTCTTTAATTAAATTTTACCATCCTATTCATATTTAATTTATCAATTAAGAAAAAAATCAGTGCATCTCCTATAGGCGGGAAGTCCTAAGTCATCTCTTAAAATACGCGACATGGATACATAAATAATACAACAATTTTTAGTTGTATTAACTAGAAATGAATTACCGTGACTTTGTGTACCTACTTGAGTAGAAGGAAATATCAAGTCTATCATTATTCTAAACACTATCAGAATTCCATTCCGTAGAAACTGTCCGAAACCTTGATGAAGGAACTTAAGGGTGGTCTTGGAAACAGGTAATAATCTGAATATCATTTTATTGAGTATTGAGAG
>JAFELO010005463.1:0-20392 GCA_017140195.1 Eumaeus atala
CCAGGACAAGTCTATATAGACGACTTACTGATTTTCTTAGTACAAGAGCCGAAGTATAGCAGTTCCTATTTCAACCTGACGTGTATTTTAAGATGTGCAAAATTTAAATATATTTCGTTGCAATGTCAACCTTACGCGCATGTGTTTAATTTGTCTTTAAAAAGTGCATAATTTGCACATCTTTTATATGGACGGCTCTGCGACGCTCACTGTATTGATATTTTTCGAAATCTATATTTGGTTGTATACAAAGCAACCACAGAAATTAATGCACCGCAATTAAACGTTCTTATCTTTTGAAATTATTATATTAATTGGGAAACAAATTGAAAAAAAAAAATAATTAGGGGTGTAAATCTAAGTATGTTGAGAATATGATTGTGAATTTAATAAAAAAAGTCGAGCTTTTAAAACGAACAATAAGTTTTCAGAACTTAAAACTTCTTTGAAAATCTTTAGCTCGTTGAAGAGCAACTTTCTAAATCCTAGGACTGTATAACGACAGCATATAGCATACCGTGACAGCATTGAAATCTCCACCAGTTTTTTATACTGTAAGGGGCAAATGATTGGTCAGGGACTTTTGATGACTACCGACACCCAACAACTAATGCTGAAGAGTATTTGTTACTGGCTAAACCCTATTTCGGGGCAATCAAGTTTTACTTAGGCTAAACTTGTTCTTACTTTACGCGCTTGGTTTAACTAGTATAGGATAAACTAGTTTAGCCACACTAGTCGATCTTGTTATAAATACGCAAATATAATAAATATATAAATTACAATAAAACTAATTTTACGGATTTTGTCGCGGTTTATTTAATTATTTAACTGGCCCAACGTTTCAGAAGTTTTACAGCAACCATGGTCACGGGCGGACTGAGATTGCAGATGTCCTGATGTTACATTGTATTAAAACAACTCGAATAAATATAATTATTTAGTTGTTCCGATTAACGCAAACAGTACTTATTATATCTTGCTGTCTCGGGGTGTTATGTTTACCTTTTGATTTGATTACGCTGGGTCCCAAACGGAGGAAAGAACCCAGCCATTTTCTATTAAAGATTGGGTGTTTTTTAATTTCAATGGTCTCACGGATCATCCTTGTAAGGAATCGGTGTTCCCTAGTGAGGATTTGCGCTTTATCACTTCAAATGTAGTGGCAGGCTAACTTCAGCATGCTTCTTCGCATAACACAGACCGCAGATTTTGTAACACGTCGGTGTTTCATATTGGCTATATGTTCTTTAACGTGAGTTTTTTTTTTAGTTTACACTTTATTAGAGAGTCCAGAGTCACAAGTAAGCTTGTACATACACTCCTGCATCATAAATATATAAAATTAAAGAACTTAGAAAGGTCTGGACTAAGCTGTAATAATACAGCGTGGTCCAGACATTACATTACCTATAACGCCAAAAATTGATTGATTAGAACTGAAAAAACTACACCGTAACTAGAAAAAATATCATTTTTATCACATGACGAATAATTCGGATATAAAAGTAATTGTTGAATTGTAAATATAAACAACGATATTATTATAACAATATTACTATAAAACTCTGGCTGTGTGGCTAATAATATCCTCCCCTCAATCTAACGGATAAACAAAACAAAAAGGCTTCAACGACTTGGTCGTTTGGTGTCACGTCTGCTTCGTAGTGATAGTGAAATAGGCGGGAGCACAGAACGGTGCTCGCGCCGAATCATGGTGGTACCATCAATCGGATCGGCGAAAGGCAACAGTGGCGCCGGTCCGAAGTCTAATCTGCAATTGCCAATCCGCCTGCTCAGCGTGGCAATTATGAACATTAACCTCCAGTAGATGACATTAGTAGAATTCGGCCCCTGGTTCTCGGTAGTTCCACTAGTCCTGGGCACGGTAACGGTCCTAAGAATCTAAGGACTACGGATCGCTACCACCGACTTGATCGGGTTACGTATAACGGACGAACGCTCAGATAGATAACCACTTGGTTGAGCTGGAGGTGGGGAAAATCCAAATTCTGGGGTTATGTGATGTCCGAAGACGAAGCAAGGACAACAAAACTTTACCATCAGGTCACCTATTCCATTTCGACGATGTTGCCCCCACAGGCAACAACGTCGAAATCTCTAGCGTTTCGAGTAGGGTGGCGTATCTCATATTTAAACTCAATAAGAGGTATAGCCTTAAAGTGATACAAGTATACGCACCAACCTCGACACATTCAGATGACGACGTGGAGGCAACTTATGAGGATGTCTCAAAGGTCTTACATCACACCTATAAGGCCCATTTCAATGTTGTTATGGGGGACTTTAATGCCAAGGTACGAAATGGTGTCGAATCAAGTCTAGGACCACATGGATTCGGAAGTCAAAAACGCAAGTGGCAAATGCTAGTAAACTTCCTCGAGAAGGAGGGCCTCTTCTTATTGAATTCATATTTTAAGAAGAAGCCCCATAGGAAGTGGATATGGCAGTGCCTCGATACTGAGACAAGGAATGAGATTGACTTTATTATGACAGACCGAATGCATATATTTAGAAATGTCTCCATGATCAACAGGCTTAAAACCGGAAGCGATCACCGATTGATTAGAGGCTCTCTGAATATAGGCTTTCGACGCGGGTGTGTCTGATTAGTACAGTCGAAACTCCGACCTAGTTTCCGACTAACCATGGTAGGTTCCGAAAAATTGTCCGTCCAACTGGAATAAGAAAATGTAGGAGAGCTAAAAAGGATTTTTAATTTCGTCCTTGGCATGGCATGGCTTGGAAGTGGCGTTTTTTTATTTTTTAAGAAGAGTGACAAACCACTTTTTCAAAATTACAGATCAATTTCTCGGCGGTATTTACAAGTTGTTCTCAAGAGTCTTGACGAATCGTCTCACCACAAAGCTTGACGAATTCCAGCCACCACACACATTTAAGAAGAAAGATACCATCATTCTTCGGAATTTATTCATTATCAAACCACACACAGGGAAAGATGGAAGTAGTGTTTCTGTTTCGGTCTTTTCTAGGCGAGGGTGGCTAGTCCTGGGTTCTGACCTGACTGGACCTGGTCCTGACTTCCCTCTGTGAGACGGTCTTGTACTAGAAGGAAATCAAGGGACGGGCCAGGGAGGTATGTGATGGTCCACCTTGCAGGTTCATGCCTCTTTCCTACCCGGGTCACTATTGCATTATCCAGATGTCGGAGGAGCTCTAGTCTATCGCATCAGCCCATATTTCTGGAGGATTCCCGTCTGATTTACCTCCGCAGTGCCCTATTGCTGACAAATCCCTAGCACACCAATACAGGCGACTGATTTCCCCGCGAAGTAAAAAAAAGATGGGGCTCATGGCGAACCAGTTTGGCCCAGACTATATCATTTATCAGCCTATCGCGTATATGAAGAACTAGTTTGTGATAAGCAAACCTACATTGTCCTGAAAATGGGCTTGGCCAGAAACACACAGATATGTATATTCGTAATCGTATTCTAGAAATCGACGCCCGGCGGGGTAACGATTAGTCAAGGCTGTCTAGAAATGTTTTTTTTTTCTCTGAATTTGACAGTCGACGCCATTGTTATTGTCATGTCAATCCGCGAATTTTCAAATTAAGAAGTAAAATGTGCCAAATAATAATAGGGCTAGCTTTATTAGGCTTAAGGCCAAACACTTTCTGGCGGGATTTCACTCAGCCGTAGTCAAATCGTTAGACCGGCTAAAAACAAAACGGTCCTATTATTTTAATATGGCTAGTCGTAATGTAATATCGCTGTACTTAGTTTTGTCTAATTCAATAACTAGGCAATCCGATTGCGACATATACATCCAGTCATTCAGTTTTCAAATATAATACTGATACCTGGTTGATTCCAGACTGTTCCGACGTCCAGTTTGAAGTTACCCAGCAGCTTGTTGGTACGAAGGATATGCCTGGACTGGTGTACCTGGAAACACATCACGTAACAAAGGCTATGGTTACATGTAGTCATATAATTCTAGATATTTAGAATATTTTGGAACTTGTCATCAGAGCCTCGCTCCGAGAACATTTGAGTAGAAGAAGACAATTGTGACGGCTACCCACCGCTGGCGCGCTGTAGAGTGAATAGTGGGTAAACGTTTGCAATGCAGCACGGGAACGCTGAACACGGGAATGCGTAAGTATCGTGTTGACATTACACATGAAATGTTCCGCGTACTCGTGTGCAGCGTGCACAGCGTTGCCTCAGTCGTGACCCTCTCCATGAGCCATCCAGTCACGTCAGCACCGAGGTCATTTTACGAAATGCTTGCGAGCAGCTCTCGAGGTTCAGAGTCGAAAGCATAGCGTTGAGCCAGCGTTGTGTAGCTACCGAGACAACTTTGGGTAAACAACGACTGTACGAACGTCACCATAACGTGCTTATCGTGACGTGTTTCGCTGTGAAAACAATCCCATACATTGTATTGAGGAGCGAAGCTTCTATGTGCGCTGCGGTGGAGTTCCGCCTTTATAATATTACTCGCTGTGTCATGCCTGCGTAAAATCTATCTAAAGAGAACCAATGTCTTTTTCAGGACGTAGTATAATATTTTTGTTATTCTAGATCATAATCTATATCTGTGCAATTGCATCTCATTCTTTTGTAGTGCTCGTGTGAAACATTAAGAAACACAAAAACAAACTTTCATTTACAGGTCCATTTACACTATAGTAACAAATCTATGCATGAAATTTACGAAATTCGTACTGTTTATATCGAATAGCACCTAGGTAGTGATCCCAAGTTAAATTAAATTGTTTTGCGATCTACTAAAATTTTATTAAAAGTTTAATTTTGTTTCATGTTTTGTAGATAACAATTTAGAGCGTTTCAAGATTTTAATCACACGTGCCTTACTAGAGTAAGGGGTCGGCTATCTAATCCGTATGAGTGCGATTTAATTTAAATATTATTGTCTATTTTGCTAGACTTACAGTAGTTCAGCCTAAAGCTGATTTTTTTATAACCTAATTATACCCTCTTTAAAGTGAGTCCAGTATATCACAAACACTGTTTGAAAGTGGCGTGCCGCACGCTAATCCGCACTGGCTATAGGTTCAACACATAACACTCGTACTATAACTGTTAGCACTATAACAATGTAATGATACAATTTGTCTGATGGATTAGGTACACAGTACTAATTGATCGTTAGGCGTTGAGACGTGAACATTATGTAAAGCTACACTTACTAAGGCGACACGCTACTGAGCCCACGGAGTTAAATACGTCAGTAGGCATTTTTATTGCTTTTGCCATTTAATAAATTCCGACTTTTGTAATTTATTACTTCATTATTATTGTTAGGTGCTTAACAATTACTAACCCGCGCAATTATTTGTCTCGGTATAAAATATACATAAAGTATAACATTCGGTAAATTGTATAAGCTTTTTATCAAATACTATAATAAATCGTTAGTCCTAAGGTCCGATTAATTTTAAATAAAGTAACCTTCAAGATATGTTCAGTGTAGAAGGCGTGGATTTGTCTATTTGATATAGTCATAAAAATACAATATTCACTACCTTCTGTCGTTCGCTTACGCCATAGTAGGAAAATAAAAATAATTTATTTATACAAATTGAGTATAAAGAGAAAACGTGTTCTGAGAATCGCGAAACGTGGGAAATTAATTACACCCAGCCTGTTGCGCTGCCAGCTGAAGCTAGTGGAGTACAAAACAAGGATAGTCAACGCCCTCAAATGTGGTGCATCAGCGGGAACCAATGCGCAACTTTGTAAAGCGATTTATATATCGCTTTCTAAAACTCGTGCTAATACGTGTTTCACATAATCTATGAGTTTAAATATAATTGACTGATTGATTTGCGGAAAACTGATTTTTGCTGCCTTTTGATCTTTATATTTATTTAACAGCACGATATGTTGATTATTCTTACAACACCGTAACATAGGTGTATAAAAAATAATAGGGTTTTTTTCGGAGTTAAAACCGAAAATGACAAGATTTTTGTGACTAACACATTTGTTGTAAAAAAAACTTAATTTTTGTACCGGACTTCACGAGTGGAGAAATATATGTAGAGCCGAAGGTTATATTGAGAAGATATGCATAAAGCTAATATATGAATATTAACACGTATATCGTAATGCTGTAATGCATGTATGCATCCCATTGTCCCATGATCCATTCCCACTATTTACCGCATGTTTGTGTGTACTTAAATTAAAAGTTTAATAAAATTTGAACGAACTAATTTCGAACATATTTCTTCAAGTTCTATTCTCTTAGCCGTTATATTTACATATAAATCGATTCGGCTGGATGGCACAAAAAAAATGTTGAGAAAAAAGAAGTGTAATGATTGTGTTTTGTGATTGCAATTAAAGTTTTATCTTCGTATCTATCTAAACTATATAATATACGTATAACGCATAGCTTTTGTAAATTACCTCTATAGACCTCTTTGATAAAAATCAACTTCATCCGCTATAAACCCGATCAAAGTCGATTATAACAATAATAGAAAGTATGAATAGGGGTTACAGAATGTATGGAATTGACGTCTTATTGTAATGGGTACTTCGAATTAACATATACACTTCATGGTGTGGATTTTTGAGTCGAACACTTTTCACAGGTTTTATCTTTAAAAAAATGTGCACTTGCAGTTATGTTTTTTATTCCGCTTAGACAACAGAGACGGATTCTTAGAACTTTCGACTGAATACGAACTCCGACGCGGAACTAACGCGGCAGAAACAGCTCGTAGCATTAATGTTGTGTTTGGAGAGGGTACACGCGATATTGGTTTAAACGCATGTATTAGATACTTCTCATTGCTTAACTACAATTATAATTAGTTACTTACGGACAGGGTAATGATTTTGTCGAAGAGCAGAAGCGGCGCCATGTGGAAATCGAACACGAAATACTGAAAACAAGACATAAGCGGCATTAAGAAGTTTGTATAATGTAAGCTTGATAATATAATCAATGATTTGTTGTACGCATAATTATATAGATCCTACGTTTAGTTCCCAATTTCCCTGCAAACCGCATGAATCTTGAAGTTCATAGAAGTAATTCACATTATACATAATACGAAATCAGAATTTTCGGCCCGAATAGATACTAAACAACACTGTGTATATCATTTTGTGTGTGTATATAATTATACAGAATTTCGGCCACAGCTAATAATTGGCCAACTGCACAGGATATACTACAGTACAATACTATTTGGTCCCACTTGGGGCTATCGGTCTCACGTCGTTTGTAGCGTCTCATTAGCACCAACTGAGACAATATGTTATGTGTCCAATATTTTTTCATAGTACGTGTTGCCCCCTCACGTCTAATGAGACAAAATATATTAATGCCCAATTCAGCTGCAATGCTGCTGCATTGCAGCTGAATTGGGCATTAATATATTCTGTTTTTTACCACTTCCACAATGCTGGTAGTGCCATGCTGCAGAGGCGGTGGTAGTGCCATGCACAGTACATGATACTACATCCTCCTATGCAACGGAATCGGGTCGGCACGACCGGGGAAATACCTCTCGCTTACTTGTTACCGCCATAAAGTGACAGCGTCGCTGTCGCCTTTTGTTCGGTTTGTGAGTTTTCGGTGGCCCATTGGTGGGGGGTGTGACAGGAGGAAAACGCATCTGCGTAACAATCTTGTACATGGACGTCGGTAGTCATCCAAAGGCTCCGATTATTCGTTTGCCCACTTATGCTATAAAATAATTCTACACTGTCCCTGAAAAATATCTCCTTCAATAAGTGCCGTTATGTCTAGTTACGTTTCTGGCTTAATTTTGCATGGGTATCATCTGTAAACTTTGCTGATTACTGTAAGCATAATTTATTTTTCCCTAGGTTCTTTTTGCGATTAGTTTAATTTGTATTAACTAACCTCGTTAAAAAACGGACAGTTCGTGCTTTCTTTAACACTCGTATATTTTCTTAACTCGCCCACTTGGATGGACACCACTGGGTCCATGTTAAGGCCAGCTAATTGCCTGGCCTCGATGATTCTTATGCACACTTGAAAATTTGCCGCTTTCAGCGCCGACTTCCCCGCAAAATCCACAACGAAAGGGCTGCATCAAAGATAATAAAAGTAATATTATTGATACGATAAAGATTTATGTACTAGCATTTAAGGTACAATATAGCAAAAGATAAACATCTAACATGTTGCTGTCAAGCAGATGAGAGAGGTGGCCGCAGGCGTGGCCTCCCCCCGCAGACGACACCAGCGGAGGTGCGAAGGACGCACTAGTCACCACTTCTTACGACTCCAGCAATAGCAGTGCCTCTGTGCTCGTGTCATTTAGAAACGACATCACGATTTCGTTTCTAAATGACACGAGCACAGAGTGTCATTTAGAAACGACATCGTGGGGACTGCTTAAAGGCATCCGAACAGTCCTCGAGGAAGAGAATTCTGCCCTTCCGCCGAGGCCAGAATTTCGCTAGAGGCATCCTATTGCCTGCAGTCGCGGGACCCTCCAATTATAGCGACACCTGCAGGGGTTTAGTTGGTATTGCAGCCCCGAGTGCCAAGTCGGACATTCGGTCTAGGGGCCACCAGGGTCCCTACTATTCAATCTTAAACGTATTCCCCTGCGTTAACACAGAAGAAAAAAAGGGTTAATTTTGGTACCTTACACGGTGCTTTTGCCTTTAAATGACAGCTATATTTTTTTATGCGATCGGGGGCAAACAAGAAAGTGACTACCACCGCCCATAGACACTTGTATGTAATACTGGTGTCTTGCAGATACGTTGCGGGCCGGTAAAGGAATAGGCATGCTCTTTTTTGAAAACCTCTAAGTCGTACCGGATCGGAAATATTGAGAGAGGCAGCTGGTTCTGCAGTACAGTTGTACGCGTTAAAAAGTGGCGTTTAAACCGTACTTTTGTTGATTTACGGAAATCAAAATGATGGTGGTGGAGCTTAGAGTTCTGTTGCGATATCTGAAGAAGGAATTTGCTGCCGGTATTAGGTCGAACAATTCCTCGGAACACACACCATATAAAATATGGCAAAACACGCACAGTGAACCGACAACTCTTCGTAGGTCCAAAGAATCGAGCTGTTCGGTAATAACTTGGTCGTCAACGATTCTAGTCGCTCTACGTTGTATATGGTCAAGTGATACTGCGGGGCCCTTGCCCACAGGTTGGAGCAGTAGTCCATATGCAGTAGGACCTGCGCCTTGTAAAGTTGCAGCCGATGTGCTGGTTCGAGTGCTGCTTCGCCCTATTGAAACCAGCTTCTTTGAGGTTACTTTAGCTTTCGTTTCCAAATGACCACGGAACTGAACGTTATTCGATGTGTCTATACCAAATATTCCGAATTAGTCTTGGAATACTTGGCACTGGACTCCATTTCAACGAGCCCAAAGGGGTATTGGCGGAAATCAAGGTGCTATTAGGGTGAGCGGTCAACAGAAGGTCCAATAGAGAAGGAGTATGGTCTTCCACGTCAGGGATTCGCGTGGGCGTTAATACCTATTGTGTCAAACTACATGCAAAGCAAGATCGTAAAAAGATCTTCCCGCAAGATCGGTAGTTCGAGAACAAGTAATGGGTGATGGGCGTTAAAATCACTAAGTATCACGATCTCTGCGGTGATGTCGGCCTGTTTCGGTATTTCCATTGTGGGATCATATAGGAATGCATGTATTCAAGGTTGAAGTTGATATTTGTGCTTATGTCAGAAAGAGTAAAAAAGGCTTTGTGATCTAAAGGTGGTGATGGACAGCGTTGGGATTTGAGTGCAACCCCATATGCAAAAATCGATAACTAAAGTAGCAGGGGGAGCCTCCTCTCCCCTGCTATTGAGAGACTTTTTCTCTCGTTTATCTCCAATAAAATGGTCACAGAATATAGATCTGTCCTCTCTCCAGGCAGCCTAGGCATTCAGGCTCAGTTCCAGGACCTGAGCAAGGAGGCACAGGGAGGGACGCACCAGATCCTACGTTACTGATACACTCCTAGGGGAAATCCATGTATAAACTGTGCTGCCATGAGATGGGGTAGGGGGCAGGGTTGGGCTTACCGGTATGCTGTCTCGTTTCGTGCGGTTTGAGAGTTTGTGGTGGCCCATGAGAAGGCAGGTGGAAAACAGAGTAACAGATCTTCATAAGGTTAGGTTAATTACGGTGACGGTCAGTAGTCAGCAAAATGCTTCTGCTGCTCGTTCGCCAGAAATAGAGTAGGCTATAATATAGTATAATATAAGACTTACATATTTTTCTTCCTTTGACGACTGACTTGACCTGTCGACATTAATGTGCGAATATCAACAAGGATGTCTTGTGGTGACAGAGAAATACGGCTCGGACCAGCTTCCGAGTCGGAAGAGGCGCCGGGCAACTCCAAAAGGTTTTGACCTTCTACTTCGCACATGTCGCGGTATCTCTTTTGCCTTCCAAAACGCATAAAATTCGCCACGGCCCTGAATGTGGAGGTGCGGTCCTTCTTCTTGCGCTCCGATATGGACACATGCTTATCTTCTCCAGTTGATGCACCCCGCCTAAAGTTACATATAAAACCATGATAATTCATTCAAGTGTTTGGAAACTACAGAACGTTGTGTTTTTCTTTTTTCGGGTTTTAAAGTTAATTCCAAGTTTTTTATAAATTGATAATAGGCCGTAGAGAAAATTAAAAATAGATTGCACATTAATATTGGTGTGTATTTAAATTCCATTATGCTACGTATATAAAAATACTCCATCGTGAAAGCCTTTGAAAATAAAAAAAAAAACATGAAAAAATATAATTGGATTTGCGCTTTCTGCACATAGAATTATGATTTTCTTTTAGTGTTAAATCAAATTAGGAGATTAATTAAAATTTTACTTTTTTTTTTAAATTTATTTTCGGAGGGATCTACGCTATTATTGGGTTAGCCATTAAAGCTCATCAGACTTAATGTTTTAGACAACAAAAACTACCGTGTATGTGGAATTTAGAAAGAAAGAATAACGTTTATTTGAAAATAAGGCTAAAAACATCGACAATAGTTTAATACACAACAATAAATAGATGTCAGAAAGTATAATGTGCCTTAAGGCTGCGTAGAATTGTTTATGTTCGGCCCAAGCTAGATAGGCATGCAATGCATGGTACCTGGCACCGGTTCTCGACCTCATCAATTTGCGTCTTCTGCATGTCGTGCCGACCAATGAGGGATAAAAGTAAATAAAAAGATAAACAATAATAATGAAATAAAAAAATATCACAAAAATATGATTAAATCATCTACATTATAAATTTATAGAAAAGAAAGTTTTCACCAAATTTCGCGAAAAAAAAAGAATGGACATTCCTTTTTTTTTAATACAAATAAAAATACAAATATGCGAAAATTACTACGATAAATTCCGTTTTTTCCGTGGAATACGGTCTGTCTATATTTAACATAAATTCCTTTTGCTAGGTTCAGCGACTCTTATTATTTCACATTGTACATATAGTAGGAACTTATTGAAATAGGGCCGGTACGATCGCTCATTCGATACCACTGCGGTTTGGGAGTAGCCGGTGGCCCGTTGGTGAGGGAGGTGAAAATGAGGGCAGCGTATCGGCATAGAAATTATGCTGTTGTTCATGGGTGTCGGTATTCGTAAAAAGGCTCCAGTTGCCCATTTGTACCCCCATAAAATAAAAAAATAGGATTTTGCCATTAGATATAGGACAACAATCCATTATGAGCATCGCACTACGCACCGCGTGTCACGCCACGGTCGAGAGTTCGAATTCCGCTTAGGACATCGGTGTTTATACGTGTATGTATTTGTATAATAAAAATCTTAAATATATTCCATTTATTAAATATATTATCATTTTCATCATTATCAGCTTATCGGTTCTCTGCTGGACGCAGGCCTCTTTCAATGAACGCCAAGATGACCAATCTCGAGCTACCCGCATCCATCCCGGACCGGCTACTGCACGGAGACTATCTTCCCACCTGGTGATTGGTCGACCACCACTTCGCTTTCCTAAACGCGGGCTCCACTCGAAAACCTGACTGGCCCATCAGCTATCGGTTCTTCTGAGTGTGTGACCAGCCCATTGCCACTTCAGCGAGCTTATTCGTCGCGTGATATCGGAAACTTTAGTTCTCTGCCTTATGACTTCGTTACAAATTCTGTCGGACACAGCTAACCCAACATAGCACGTTCAATAGCCCGTTGAGTTACCGCAAACTTGTGGAGCAGTCCTAGATTAACAGGCCGTGTTTCGGTCGTGGGTCATCACGGGGAGAACGCATTGGTTGAAGATTGAATTGGTCTATTTGTATGCATCTGTAAGATTGTAATAATAATTTTTATTATTATTATATATCGTCGATTATTTCATGGAAACTTTCACCTCCCATTATGATCATAGGAGTGTAGTATAACTTTTGGAATAAAAAGTGGTCTGTTTGAATTCGGGTGCATAGCTACAATAATCATCATCATCATCGGCGGGACGACTCCACTGCTGGACTTAAGCCTCCTCCATAGCACAGCACCACGGGTCACATTCTCGAGCCACTTCCATCCAGCGGCGGGATCGGCCAGTTCAGTGAGTGAACAAAGAAAATCGTGAAATCCAGTGCCTTCTGTTTCTATCTCGCTCGCACAACCGTACGGATCCGTTCCAGCACGCTACAGCTGTCCTTTTCAGGATAGCGTCCTTTTCAGGACGTGAACGCCGAACGTGCCGGAACATTTTACTGTTGAAGCCTGTCGCCGTGACGTCACGTCGGTTTACTACAAGCGGACGTGATCATCGCGGCGCCCCGCCGAAACAGTGCGCCTACAAGGATCGCGGAGGACAACACCCGGCTCGGTATGAGTAAGTGCCCCGTACATTAAGATGTCTCAGCCTACCGACCACGGGCCTTCCGCCCGCATCAGGGCCGCTTCCACCTACAAGCCCCAGAGTTCCTGCGCACCATGGTCGGCTACCAGCAGTCGCTCGGCATTGATGTAGAGGGAAGTTCACCGCCGACGCTGGTAAGCGACTAAAAGCCCTGAAAAAGCGGGCATGCTCTCCATCACCGGCCGCACGAACTGACGCTCGTTCGCCCCCGATGAAGAAAGACCCCCACCTTCGACGTCAGACCAACACCAACGTCCAATCAGAGCGCCCGGCCCGAGTGGGGCGATGCCGCCGAAATATTTTTCGAGGTACCCTCCTCTCGTCTCTACTCATCGTCGAGCGCTTACCGAACTGGACGCGCCAATTCCAAGCGTTCCGAGACCAGCTCGGACACAACGGCAGCGGCCGCCCTTACGGGCAGGGTGTACGCTTCACGCCGAGGGACGAGAGCGAGTATCGTATTACGCAGAGATATCTCTCCGATAGCGATGAGGGAATCTCCTGGTTTTTCTAGTCGCTCCCGGCGGACAGGAGCGTCAAAGTCGCGATTAGAGGCCTTCCTGCGGACACAACCTCGGAAGAGATAACCGACGCCCTCATCGACATCGGCTTCGAGCCCGAGTATGTCCGGCAAATACGAGCCCGTCAGGGGAGACCGGGGCGCATTCACCTGGCATATATAAAAAGGACGGCGACTACGATGCCCGACATCTATGCCGTCAACAGCCTGTTGGGCATGGGCGGGATCGTGGTGGAAGCCTGGCGCAGCCTCCGCGGCCCGGCTCAGTGCCATAGGTGCCAGAAATTTCGGCACTCGAGCCATAATTGCCACCGAAAAATAGCCTGTGTACGTTGTGGCGAAGAGCATGCGGCTAAAGACTGCCCTCCCCCTAAGGATGCCCCTGTCACCTGCGTCAACTGCAACGAAGCCCACCCTGCCAACAGCTGGAACTGTCCGGCCTCCAAGCGCGAGGCCCGTAATAAGCGTGCCGTACTGACGGCCGCTACTACCGCACCGACACTAGGCGCATGGGCTTCGACGACAATAGCCGCTACCCAAGTGACTCCTCCTCCTCCCGAGCAGCCGCACCTCATGGCGCCGGCGAACGGGCCTACTCCGCGCACGGCGACTGCCCTACCAACCGCGAATAAAGGCAAGTCGAGACGTGGTAGGGGCAAAGGTAAGAAAGGAGACTCCAACACCAACACCAATACCGATGCAATAGCCAGCCACCAACGACCCGTGCCAACCGTGACCGGAAAGAAGCCGGAGGTACCCTCCCAGACGGCACCCGGGACCACTCGCATCCCCACTAGGGCGGCCCAGCGCCGGACCCGCGTTGCAACGTCGCCACCCCTTTCCTTACCGGCCGCCTTAATGGACATGGCAAGCCGGTTCATTCAGACTGTCCGCACAGGCGGCTCCATCACCGAGGCCATCATCAGCTCTGCATCGCAACTAGTATTGCTGATGCCAGCGGTAATACAAACCATAGCAACCATGTTCAATGGCGAACCTGACACTCCTTAATTGGAACGCCCGGGGCCTCCGTGGGAAGCACATCATTCTGCGTCACTCCTCCGCGAGCATGACGTGGATGTTGCCCTGATATGGCCACCCTGTACGCCGACGACACGGCGTACCTTGCCAAATCGCTGAACAACCAGTATGGCTGGTTTGGCCATACTGGTAAGGCGCACGATTATCCACCAGGTGCTGCCGCCGACGCTCACTAATTCGCCCTATACACTCGGCTTTGAGGTGTGCTTGGGTGCTGTTCGCAGCTTACAAGCCCCCCAACTTCCGTCTAGATCTCCCGGAGATTCACGGGCTCTTATAAGAAGAGCCCACTGTAATCGCCGGGGATCTTAACGCCAAACACACGGCCTGGTACTCGACATCGCCGTCATGGACCGCGTGGAGGGACTGGTCACCCAGGAGGTCCTCTCCGACGCCCTCCAATCGGACCACTGCCCGGTCATTATTAAAATTGCTACAGCCCCGGCTCGTTCCCTTCCGACACCTCGGCGGCCAAAACTTGACCGCACGGTCCTCGCACGCGAAATTGACGCGCACACTCTCTCATTCCCGGTGGTGTCTGCGGTGGACGTGAACCGCCTGGCGGAAGGCTTAACCTCGGGCTTCACAGCGCGCTGGCCGCGGCTACTAAGCCCCCGGGCCCAATCCCTGTCTCCCGGCCAGACCTCACCCGCTGATTGGACCAACTGATCAAAGAAAATCGCAAGCTCCGCCATCAATGGCAACGTACGAGATGCCCCACTATCCGGGCCGCCTTCAACAGAGCTGCCGCGGTGGTCAAGCTCGAGTTCGCCGCACACTATGCGGCGACTTGGGAACACCGCCTCTCCCAGGCCGCCGAGGACTTGCCGTCCGTGCACCGCCTCTACCGACAACTCGCCGGCAGCAAGGAGCCCATCCGCCCGCTAGTGCACGAGGATGAGAACCTACGCTACCGTGCAAAAGACAGAGCCGACATCCATGCCAGGTACCTTACACAGGTTTTTACACCACTGGCCATCGCCGCGACTGACCGCGAGGACGAAGTGGTCGCTCAGGTAAGGGACTCAATCAGCTCAGGAGACCGTCACCACAGCAGCACCCGCCATCTTCGTATCGCCGAGCCAGGTCCGTCGCGCCCTCCTCAGGTTAAATCCCAGGAAAGCCCCAGGCGCCGACCAGATCCCTAACTCGGCTCTACGACTTGCCTCCCCCAGGACAGCAGCCGCCATATCCCGGCTATTTAACGGAATATTCCGCACGGGCCACTTTCCTACCCAATGGAAGACGGGTGAGGTAATCCTGATCCCCAAGAAGGGGAAGAGCCTCCAGTCTCCCGCCGACTACAGGTCCATCACCTTGCTGCCTGCGCTCTCCTAGGTGTTCGAGCGATTCCTCCTCGAACGCCTCACCTCTTACCTGCCGACTCGGGTCGATCAGTTCGGCTTCATAACCGAGCACTCGACCACCCACCAACTCATCCGCGCCATACACTTCATCACCAACGCCGTCAATAAGAGGGAATCAGTCGCGGCGCTTTTCCTGGTCATGGAGAAGGCGTTCGACCGCGTCTGGCACGAGGGTCCTCTCTTCAAACTAATTGCCTCACAGGTTCCCCGTCCTCTAGCCACCATAGTGCGGTCGTTTCTAAACCGCCGCACCTTCTACGTCAGAGTGGAGGATGCTCGCTCGCTCACATGCCCCATCGGGGCCGGAGTGCCTCAGGGTAGCTGCCTCTCCCCAGCTCTGTTCAACAGATACGTCGACGACATCCCCAGTAACGAGGGAGTCATGGCCGCCCTGTACGCCGACGACATGGCGTATATTGCCAAATCGCTGAACCACCAACACGCAGCTGCCAGGATCCAGAGGATCCTGGACAGGCTCCCCGACTGGATGTCGAAATGGCGGCTGAGCGTCAACACCGCCAAGTCACAGGCGGTGATCTTTCCCCGCTGCCGGAGCCTTCCACAACCCCTGACGCTCGGCGGCGAGCCCATCTCCTGGGCCTAGCAAGCGAAATATCTGCGGCCTAACTATGGGTCTCCATGCCTGCGCCTCTGCGGCACAGGCCTCCGCAGCGCTTCGACAGCTGCAGCCAGCGCTTAAGGTAAAACTCTTGATATACTAGCTGTACATCCGTTCCCGCCTGACGTACGCGGCTCCAGCGTGGTATCACCTACTGGCGCCCTACCACAAGCGTCGACTGCGCGCGGTCCAATCCAGGGCCCTGCGCCGCATAGTCGACGCCCCCCGCTTCGTCAGGAACTCCACCATTTCCCGGGACCTTCAAGTGGAGGACCTCGACAGGCATATAGCCGGCCTGGCCTCCCGCCTGTTCGCCAAGGCGGACGCTTCCGCTCAGACCACGCTCCGTCATCTCGCCCCCTGTCACAGACGACCTCCCGACCGCTGGGCGTATCCGCGCGACTCCGCGCAGCCCCCCTGATGTGCTGGACGCTGGGCCGTCGCGGGCGCCCACAGGAGTAAGGACGCCTGCGGTCAGTTTTGTTCCTTGTAATTTTTCACCTTTTCACTTTGCTTTTCACACTGCTATTACGCTGCTTTTCACACTGCTTTTCATTCACCAATCATTGCTTCCCCCCTCTAAGAACTCATCATCATGCCTCCTAGCTCACACGCTTACTAACGCCTCACGCTTTCACCAGTCTTGGTTTCACTCTTCATACCCAATCATGCCTTCATTACTCAGGCCTCTACTGCTACGCATCCTGTTTCCCTTACTGAATCCTATACCCTCTTGATCCTTCGTATCCAAGTCCCCGTAGTGATCAAGTGTTCAAGTTCCTATCACGTAAATACGGTACGGGAATAGCTTCCTTCCTTTCTCCTTCTTCTTAGGAAGCCGTGGGGCTCACGCGCACACCTAATCAGCGAGCATTCCGCGGGTCGCTGGCTGCCACTCGCTGGGTCTTCGCCGGGATTACCGGCGATCTCACCCGGTGGGGGCAGACTGCCCAGGACGCTGTGAGGACGGGCGCCCAGGCCCCACTGGCAACCGCCCCCTTAATGTGACCTGTATAGATCACCCTAACGACCGCTCCATAGTAATGGAGTGAGACCCCGCTGCCGCCGGAAGAGGACCACAGACCTGATACGGCTCCCTCTGCCCCCCTGCGGGGGTATGAGATGACCCACTTGCTCGATCCAGCGGCTCCCCGCCGCCTTAACCAAGTCAGTGTATATATAACTATATGCATACCAAATTTCATTCATGTGCAACAAGCATACATACTAACTTTAACATTTTTTATATGTTATATAGCGGAAAAGGTGACTTTCATCAAAGTAATTATGGAACTAAACATAAAAATTGGTAATGGCATCATTTTGGAGAACTTTAACCGTGGAAGAGGAAATAAAGATATAACAAGAAGTAGTGCCCTGCGGCTTCAAAACTCGACCTACCAACTCGTCCTACAAGACGTATCCCAGCCTGATAAACGAGCTCAAGCAAACAAACAAACTACATGGCTTTATTGTATTATTTTATTATATATTGCGATTAGTATAGATTGCAAGGTTTGGAACTTTTATGTCTGTATTGTTGGTTATGTCTCGTGTCAAACTCCATAATTGTACCAGGAATATATATATATACCAGAAATCCTTTAGATTTTCTTTACAGATATACAGAGACGGACATCAAAATGATTCTGTAATGGTATCGTTCGGACTCCATATCATTGATATTGCTGAACCGGCGCCGTAGCTGCCTGGGGCCTACACCAGCCTAAATATAAATTTATCTTAAAAGGACTTACTTTAGAAGGCGTTTTCCAGCGATCTTGATCCTTCTCGCTCGCGACATGTCTTCGTCTGACTCAATGTCGACGACGGTCTCTTTCTTTTTTAGGGATATTTCCATCATTTGGATGTTCTTTTCTAAGGTGTCTAAAACGTTATCCTCATCGCCGGACTGACCAGAGCTCTGGGACGAACCGGCTCTGGAAGAGTGCTGTGAGCTCTGAGCCGATGTGGAGCTATGTGCTTGTAGCCTTTTCGAGTACTGCTTTGGGATAGCTCCACGACTCTGGCCGATTCCCGAAGTCGATGGCATCTCATACTGCCGTGACGTGGACGGCTGTGGCGTTGAGGGTCTAGGTGTTCCAGTCTCTAGTGGCGAGTCATTTTGTGGAGTAACGGGTCGGAGGCAGAGAGGTGGTTGCCCGCCGCTGCCGGCGCCGCTCGTGTGTGACTTGAGCGCGTAGTTAGGAGGCGGGAAGTAGTATACATCCATATCCATCAATACCTGAAAAATTTCTTTTATTAATCATCTATTTTAAAAAAGATCTAATAAAAATAATTGGACAATTTTATTTTAAGCTTTTCTTTACGTATTAATATATTGATAATGATTTAGACGAGATAAAACGCTTGATATATTTTTTTGACGTCACGATCTTTTATAATCATGGAGCAATTTCTATTTCCTAGATAAATTTTTGTAGCTGATATTTACAGAAACAGTAAATATCCAACATAATACAAACAAGAGCAGATGAGAACACACCTCGAGAGAAGAGCAGACGAGAACCTCGAGAGAGTAAAATCTTCACGGAAACGAATATAAAATAAAGGAAGCATTTTCTAATAGCTTTACAATACTTCAATTTAGGGATGCCTCTTAAAAAATGTATGCTAAAAAGCAGAGAATCCAGAGAAAAAGGGAATATTTTCAAAAGCAAAAAAAGTTGAAAAATATAAAAGTTTGTTGTGGAGTATAGTATTCTGGTTATACGTGAGCCCTGAGTTAAAATTTTACTACTTTTTAGTCTATTCTGGAAATATTTTTATTTATCAAACTATTTATAAATAGTGCGCTGGAATCGAATCGACTTAATTTAGAAGTCGAGCCGTCCTGCAGTGAGCTGAGTTTAAAACTGACGAGACCCCAGCACCTGTAAAATGTTACAAGATATACCTTCAAATTTATTTCGTATAACATTATATGCCTTGTTTCGGGACCGACCACCGTACATGGCGCCTCGTTATGCCCGCGTATTTCCTAATTACGCGAAAGGCTGAATTATAAATGTAAGCTACCTTCGCTAGGGAATGTATTGGTTACTTTTATATTAACGGAGTGTGGGGAATGAATAAAATATTAAATATTGCGCAAATACGAGAAGGTAAACACAGAATTGCTAACAGCTTAGAGTACACAAAATTCACTATACTCTGGACAAACATAGCGTCGAAATATAATGTGTAATTAAACCCTTAACTATAATTAATTAGATTAACTATTATTATTAATAGTTTTTAATATTATTAATTAGTAAATTGAATTATATTTTATCGTAATTTTCCATTCCATCATTCGCCATCCCCTTCTACGCGCCTACGCCATCCCCAAAATAACTACTGGATTTTCACAAACCGCACTAAATGCGCCATCATAGCTGTATCACGATAATGATATCATATATGCTTGAGGTGCCTGTTCAGTCATGCAGGCCAGATTAGATCGTAATGCAGCTTCTCAAAATTGTTACTTACCCAGAGACTGTACACAGCCAAGTGTCATAACCGTAAGAATAAAGCAAATCTAAACCGACACTCTACGAGAACGTAACAATAAAGAAGATCTAAACTGCTCATAGTTGCGGCTAAACCGAAACGTCTAACGAGTCTTTGAGGATCAAAATGTATCAAAAATCGTATCCAATCATAAATTAAAGTTTACACCTCAGACAATATTTTAGACCTGAATCCCCTTCATTTAATCCTAGAGCTTAAAATGTGGCGATAACTCATCTCTGTGTGAATAGGATGAATAGACACACCGCACTACTGCTGCTGAAATAGGTCCAACATAACAACCAGCTGTTTGATACATAATTTACAATTTACTAGCCCGCCGGGCATGATTTACTGCAGCAACAAAATATCCCGACCCATTGATCTAACTAAAATAAAGCCTACCCATTCTTCATCAATATTTACCACATACTATTATAACATTTATGTCAAA
>JAFELO010005479.1:0-14181 GCA_017140195.1 Eumaeus atala
CACCTTCCGGCAAGAGAGGGACAGCAGGCGTTTCCGAGTGCGGTAGTGTGGATTTTGTTTTGTTTTTTTCATCAGCAGCAGGGACAGCAGCGTTATCGGCCGGTAGCTTCCAGGCAGGCTTCGGGGCTTGCCCGACTTCGGCAGAACAAAATACTTCCTGGTTAGAAGTGATTAATACGAAGCATTGCCATATAGTAATTGATAGTTAAGTACTAATTAGTCTTAATTAGTTGACACTATAATAATAATCTGCGAAACCGGTCCGTAATTTTCCCAAACCAATTTCCAATTATTATAATCGAGCGCAACGGAATAAACAAATGTGTAAAAAGATCATAGAAACTGAAACAACAAAAAATTTACGAGATGGTCTTTGTTGGTAAGTTGGTACATAAATTTTGCAATAAAAAGATGCATTTGATTGCATGAGTAGGTATCAGCATTATTCTTTCAAATAAAGACATTTTTCGAGATTCGTAACTAAATAGAAGTAGACTTGAAAAGGACCATCTGTCTGTCTGTCCGTCGTATCTATCCGACAGCATAATTTGTAGCTATTCATAAAATACCTTTGCTAGCTTGTTTATCCCCACCCTTTCATACAAAATGTATGGTTTTAACTTTTAGGTTGTCATGCTCTTGCCTCGTTTGCTTCCAACCCTCGACCTAAACCAGAACACACAAAAGTCTTCGCTGATCCGTTAAACTGTAGAGCAATAGCAAACAGTAGTAGGTCCCACCGAAAAAAAAAAAAGCAACCCGCGGTACGCCAACAGTCCTCGCAATGAACCGGTGTTTTATAGTATAGAGACAGCCCAACAGGGGCTCGGAGATCCTCCGGAGACCAATAACAGGTGTCCTAATGACATAAGAGATCAGGTTGATGATCCTAGGGGCACCTCCATTATTTTTCTTTTTCTTTATAGTATGTATATCCGTCATCTAGTACCTGTGTCACAAGTCGTTACGGTACTTAGCACAGGTCTAGGCTAACGTGGTGTGTTAAGTCCATCGATGTTATTATTATTAGTGTATTATTATTAATCGCAACGTCTTTGCGGGGGCTATCATGTGAACGAAAGGTACCTCCGCGGTCGTGCCAGCCCAATACCGCTGCAATGCATCATAGAATTATCTCTTGCTGAAGCACCTACAAGTATTTTCAAGGGATTTTGGAGAGCAATCGGGCAGTGGTACCCTTCTGGTGACTACCGACGCTCATAAACATTCACTCTTGAACCTCAAACATTGCCTCTGAAAACTCATACGCCGTAGAAGTCTGTGTTGCCGTGCCTTTGTTAGAGTGAATCTCTCCTCTATAGTGGAGCCGGCCCAATTTGTCTGCAATGAAGCAATGGCGAATGATGTCATGTAATACTGGCCCCTACAATTGTCATATCGTTTCACTTGATTGATGTCTTAAGTTTACGAGAATGTTAGTTTAATCGCGGTTTATTTAATTACTTATCTAGCCCGACGTTTGAGAAGCTTTACAGCAATCATGGTCTCAGGTGGAAACGTCGGGCTGGATAAATAATTAACTAAACGGCGATAAAATTCGTAAAAGTAGTTTTATCGTAATCGTTTCACTTGAGTCAAATATATATCTGAGTAAAATATACATTTCAGCGTGTGCTCAAAATTGTACGCGCCACCAAAATAACCCAACCCCTTTGGCCTATCTCTGACGGTGAGAAACTCAGTCAAAGATCAGTGCGACAGTAGGCGTCGAAGGTGACATATGAACCAAATTGTCAGTGGCTCAGTCATCAGTTATTTCTTTTCGGAGGGGCCCTACTACTATTGTATTACATTTGCCGTAACAGTTCACCGGACTAGCGGAGACTTTTGTGTACTCAAGTTTAGGGAGACTAAAGCGTCCCCCTTTTTTCCCTCAGATGGGAAGAGATGTACAGGATTGAATCCTTTTATAGTAAGAGGTAGTACCAGGCCTGATTAGGCCGGCATTGATGGAGTGGTACCCGCCGCTAGCATGACACCGTCGTAAAGTGACGGCTACGCCGTCGCGTTTTGTGCGATTTGTGTGTGTCGGTGTTGAAGGGGAGTTGTGTTGTATACCTAGTAGTTGATGTGTTACATCAGGATGACATAAAGAGATCTGTGCCTTTATCCCTTAACTCTAGGTATAGCTTATAGTGTCTACGTAAATAACAGCCGGCTGAAAGACATCTCAAAGTAAAAAATACTGTGCTCGTCCTAACCTAACGGTTTGTCTAACATAGGCATCAGTTGACACAGCTGTCATCACTAGACGGATTATACAATAATTCTTGGCAGGTGGTATGCCTACTTCTATGGGAATTGGACACTACAATGTGCCGCGAGACCCATACACCACTCAGGGCCAGTGAAGACGCGTAAATGCGATCGGTAGAGACGACCGTCAACTACTGAGAATTCTAACATTCCTTCGAAACACTTTCCACTTAAACTATGTTAACTATGTTTGGCAAGCTGTCACAATCCCCGACTGGAAGGGGGCCCCTTTGTACAATTATTGAAACCTATTGAGTACACACTTCCCGTTAGAATCATGAAATTTAACAACAAGTTATAACATTATCTGTAGACTTTTGCTAAGTAAGCTCGACCTTAGAATCCGAATAAGTAAGAACTTGCAGTACAGATAAAAGAATAAATCCAGAAATTAGTAAATTATAGTTATTACCTATACTGAAAAAAAACACCAATTGGTGTACTAATTATTACCAAAACAGGATACCCTCGTTCCTGTTTCGCAACTGACTCACACTTGGCCGAATTGCTACCGCTCAGCGTTCAGCTTTAAAAAAAATGTTTAAGGCAATAGGTTTGGTCGGTTTCCGAGTAAAAAGTATTACCACTACTGCCATCTTACTTGAAATGATATTTACTTTACCCCTTACTTTACTACGTACTTTCAGTGTCATCTCTGTTATCAAGCAGATAACAACACAAACGTAATAGTAAGATTGAGTATACATATTAACTAAAAGATGTCACTGATAGATCACAATAGTACACCATTTTGTCCAAAGATGACACTATTTACATCTATTTTTACACTGACATTAATTTTAGTTCTATTTTTACTACCATATTATTGTAAATAGTGTGTCACTACCTATGTATCCTGTTCCATGTTCTTTGCT
Organism: Eumaeus atala; assembly: GCA_017140195.1. NCBI lineage: Eukaryota > Metazoa > Arthropoda > Insecta > Lepidoptera > Lycaenidae > Eumaeus > Eumaeus atala. The sequence continues at coordinate 3,153 of JAFELO010005479.1, forward strand.
ACATGTGAAAAATGCTTTCAATGCTCACTCAGTCCTGAATCAGTCACAATTAACATAGTTTGTAATATTGACCAATTTTTAAAGATTGACTGGCAATTATTGGCAACGCAATAACAGTAAAGACTAGCTTGCACTGGTTATAACGAGCATGTCTACTACATGCTTGTTATGACCAGTTACATTACTTATTTAACAAAAACTTGAAAAAATAAAGATAAAAATGAAATAAGCACTATATATGTACCTGGTTGGTAGATATTCTATTTGGCATTAGCTCTAAATTCTTTTTGACAATACTATTTCTCTTCTGTGACATGTTTAGTAAGGAGTAATTGATTCATAAGTTCAATATATTCAGAAGATTGAGTATTTTATGTGATATATTTCATTATATCAATGTATTTTAAAAGACTATTTACGCTTCGTCCACTGCTAGTCTCCGCCATACGCAATGGCAATGTTTTAAGAAATCGCCTTTCTCCCTTGAAGATACAGAAAGCTTATCAACATGATGATGCTAGTCATCCATTTGATAATTTACCATTTAGAATAAAAAGCAGGTTTGTTTTTTCTGTAGGTACTTAATGTATTTTATAAGTAACTAATGATCCGACCCAACTTCGCCTCTGAATTAATTATAACACTTAAGCGTTTTCCGGGAAACCCTCTAGCCATGGGTGAAAACTGCGTGAAAATTAATTCAGTAGTCTTCAAGGAAATCTATCACATACAGAGGACGTATTTTATAATAATATATAGTTAGTAAATAGATATAGTTGGTAATCAAAATAAAATGATTGTCACTTAATTAAAACTAAATTTGAAAAAAAAAACAATCATTCAGTTAATAATTGGACAATGAATGGGCCAGGCATGCTGTCTTTGCTCTAAAGTATGCTTTTGAGAATTTAAATTAAATATTTAAATGCTGAAGTGACTTTCAAAAAGAGATACAAAATATTTAGCATGTCTGACTCAAAAAATATTGAGAAAATGTTCTCTGTATGTGAACCTATAAAATTGAATGTTTTCAGGTATTCAGCGACACTTGCATTCACCATTATTCTTGGTATTGGTTTGTGGGCACCTTACTTTATTCTTTGGTACATGATGGCAAAGAGGACATTTTAGGTACTGGTGCATGTAATGGGAGAAAATGTCTAAATAAATAACTGATTTCTTCAATTTGTTATATTCACTTAATAAAAATATAGCCATATTTAGATACTGTTCTGATTTAATGATAACCTTAAAAATATTATGTATTTTTCAAACTATCATTGTCTGCAATGTGAATCAACAGTTATCAATTCAAGGGTACAAATAAGCCTCTTGTGTTGAATGTTTACCCTACATGAACATAAGTACCGCATGTTAATTTCTACTTGGTCATTTGTATGCAGACATGTTCTTCTTTATACTGTCCCAGCCAGTGTCTGCTCTCAAACAGCTTGTCCACTCACAAAATGTACGAATAACTATGGCATAGCCATAACTGTGTTTTTTAAAAAAAGTTATTCACAGAACAAGAAATAAAACAGGATTGTTTTTAAAATAATTTACTGAAACAAAAACCTAATATAAAATCGGGTTATTTATAATTCAAGGCCACGATGGTGGATCTCCATTTTTAACATTTCCACCATACAAGCTTGACTTGTCCCTGAAGTTTGTCATCCTTAGGGTTTCTGCATCATCCAGAATTTTCCCAATATAATAGCCACTCATTGGAAGTGCAAACCACACATATCGAGTGGTGATACCAAATATAGCCATTTTATTTCTTTTGTTGATTCTTCCACTGTTTAGTGTAGCTCCAATCGAGGTAAATCAATGTCAGTGTAGCTGTGGGAAAAGCTATGCTGAGTAAGTTCCTCTTAAGGAACTGTGCAGCCGCCATAAAACCTAAAAAATAATTCTGCATTAGACATCACACATAAGCATGTACTTATTACATAAAAAACTAAATTACACAAAATATGACATTTAATTAAAAAACCTGTGGTTCCCTTGTAGCACTTGGATTAAATTACCTACTGTATATAAATAATCTGATTAAGTCCTGTTACTAACCTAATACATAAGGGTCTTGCTAGATTGTGGGTGACAAAACAGAAAAAGGTGGTCTAGGTGATCACTATAGAGCCTAATGAACCCTATTCTGATAATTATAATCAGTTCAGACTAGAGAGAAAACAGGTACAGGACTGCTGGTTTAACATGATCTCCGGAGGCTCTGGGGTGTAACACTTCAATACAAATTCAAATGCAGTTTGTTAATATAACTTACTATTCGCTACATTTTTCTGTTCCTTAAGTTATTTAATTGACTGAAGGTAAAAATATGAACAAATACCAAATTACCAACATAATATTTCATCATAATAAAAGTATGCACAGAATAATATTGCATGAGTACTATCCAATTTAATCATAAAGTACACCCAAAATATACTTTGAAGACATACACAATATACACTACCCTGGTATACTGAATACTTAATATCTCATTTTCTTAACTTTAACCATTGATTTACAAAACTACTAAGATACACGATCAACGTCTCAAAACCGTTCGCATAAAACTTGTGCACAATATAAATTTATGCGCTGTGGAAACAACAAAATCTTGGCGTAAGGTTGCATGTAATTGTGTATCGGATATATAAATGCATTTAATAATAAATAAAAAGCTACAAGGATGATCCGGAAGTGTTACAGGTTATGAAACAAACAAAAAACAAAGGAGTACAATGATTGCATAACAAATATTGTTTTGCTCGCTATGAAACCTCTTCATTCCGATAACTACAAAGCCGAATTTAACCTCAAAATTAGAAACAAATATTTAAACACAATTGTACAATAATGCTTACAAATTAAAATTTAAGTAGCCGTATTAGCCTTTACAACTTACTTTTTCCGTAACGAATAACGAAGAGCTGAACATTCAGTAATCAGTATTGACATTCATTTTTTTATTATTTTTTTCATTCGTCCTACAGGACAGGCTAAGATCATATGACCATACCGCCTCGTCTTTAGTTAATTAACTTCTTAATTTGGTCGCTTCTGTTTTATATTTTACACTTCATTACAATTCCAGTTCTAAGTCTTCAGTTTTAAATTAATATATATTCCAACCCAGTACATATTTTGTAATTACGCCAATTTGATATATACGCCATTTTTCCCCTGTTAAGTGCATAAAATAAAGACAACATTTATAACTTAAACGACATTCAATAGATCCAATTATTTATTCATAAAAATGAAAACATATCATTGTATGTAAAAAAGAAACAACATATTAACTATATAATACACCAATAACATTTACAACGTATTTACAGATTGGATAGTACGTATCCATGCGAAGTAGGAGGTCATGAACGAGTGCAGGACCAATTCAACGACGTGTTCAGTAGCACATCCATCAACACAAGGAGCTGAATGCCGAAAGATGCACACTCAAAAAGAACGTAAATTATACTTTCCTCACTTGCACAACAAAGAACTTCGTGAAATCTTTAAGTCTTTTAAATGAAAAGTAAGCCTGCAATGGCTAAAAAAACGAAAAATTATAGATAAATATAACTTTCTATTGATGTAAACATTGTTTTTACAAAACCATAGCGTACTATTGATTGGCACATTAAAATGAGCATGCCATAAACCTTTGTTTTACACTTGCACACCGTAGTTCCAATGTATTACCCCGTTTTGACACATTATCTGTTTTAAATAATGTACAATATCGGAATTACCCGACACAAATGAAGTAGAGGTTATGACTTTTGCCAATAATCAGCCTTTTCATTTCCTAAGATGCCTTTGTGGCGAGGAACCCACATAAAATTCACGGTTATACTGTCTATTGCCAGACTTCTTTTATGGAATATATCAAGTAGTTAGTTTTTGGTATGTAATTTATGATTCTGTATGTTCTTCCATACGCTCATGCTATCACATAGCTCAAGCCAACTTCTACAACCTTGGTTTTGATGTTTAATACATTTCAAAGTAGCTAAAATTGCCAGAGCTTTTGCAGTGAAGTCACTGGCAATTTTACTCACTTTGTAACCCATCCCTTTATTTAAAAAACTATCAAAAAAAGCAAAAGAAACATTATTATCATTCTTGGATCCATCTGTATATATAAAATGACTATCTGACCCCTCCGCCAAATTGGCCTATACCTCATCCTACTTTCATTTCAGGTTTTTTTTTCTTCTTTGCTTTGAAAGAAAAACTTCGCCATTTGTGAATAGGAGAATTTTGTAAAAGCTGAATAAATTGTGAAAACCCTTGAGCAATGAATAAATGTTTACGCATCTCAGAAGAGATCACTCCAAAATCCACTCCTCACAGGAGTTGATTTTTAGGATTAGAGTATAATTCCAAAATTTATCTTTCTTTCAGGTAAGTAAATAGAATAGAAAGAGGGGGAGAAGGTTACATTCAACATGTATATCACTGATTGGAGTGCTTCTAAATGCTCGTTATAAAGTGCATGCTCTTGTTTTGGATTTTATCTGAAACATTACAAGTTTACTATGAGCTGCACAACATATAAAACCATATTCAAATTGATTTCGAATCAAAGATTTGTACAGTACAAGTAAAATTTTTGGATCTGCACAAGTAGATGCAAGAGATTTTAGAACATTAAACGCTTTATTAGCTTCTCACAGTTATAATGTAAAAATATACCTTCATATAAAATAAACCTTTTCCAGGAAGGAAATATACCTTTTCCAGGAAAGGTTGAGTAAATACTACACCTAAAAGTGTTACCTGATTAGAACTGGGAATAACAACATTATTGTAAATGGCATTGGGTCTTAGTGGACTATTTAGACCAGAAATAAGTAATTATGATTTGAAATAATTTATATTAAGGTTTAAATAGGAAAAGTACCGATTCCAGTTATCCGAAGCAAAGTTATATTAGTTATACCACCTATCAAATTTTTAAAGTTTTCTCCTGTTTTGTATATTATACAAGGTCGTCAGCAAATTGCAATTTTTTTTACTTTAGAACCTAACATTAAATTTTGTCGACCAATGTACAGAATGAAGGTTAATGGGGATAAAATACCACCTTGACAAACCCCAACAGATGCATACCTTGGACCATATAGTAAACCATTATATTTAACATATTTTTCTTTCAAACTGAGCCTTGCCTGGCTTCAAAATAGGAACCAAACAGTCTGTTTTCTAACAGACAGGTATGTCACTATTTTCGTAAAGATAATTTAATCTGTAATATGTAGATTACTAGATGCATAGTCTGGTGTGTATTTTTTAAAGGAATTTGTTAATCCAGCTATCATCATTACATTTACCGGAAACAAATGTTTTATTGAAGTTATGCATATTATTCCAGATAACAGAAATAGGTGTACAACAATGAAATGAATTATACAAAGCTATCCAACCACTTTTCCTCTCTACTTTTAAATTAAGTTTCTTCAAAGCTTGCATTCTTTTGAATTCTATATAGGTAGTTTCTGAAGGATAGTTTTTGAAATCAATGTAAGCTAATTTGGATTTTTTACTACTTCAAAACACTTATCATTCCCCCAGGGCAAAGGAGGTTCAGCAATACTTCTATTGACAGAAAAAGTATTTGGTTGAGAATAACGAGAAGAAGAAATAGAGGATTGGATTGCACATTTTTTTTTATAAACAGAGAATAAGACTAAAAAAGCAAGTGACTGTACACAAAACTCAGATAGAAGATGTTCAACTTCACTTTGATACGCCTTCCAGTTTACCAAACAGAAATTTGGAAATGTTGGAACATATTATGTCAAAGAAATTTCATTTAAAACAACATTTATTATTACAAGAAGGTGATAAATGCCAAGACCAATGACAGAGAAGAGCCTATAAAGCACTTACTACGAGTCTAATGCATTTTGACGCGAGGTAAGGGAACCAACAGTTGCTGGTTGCCCATCATTACGAAGAACCCAGTTATTGTCATCTATCACTTCTAAAACATCCCTACCACATGGACATGTAGAGTTACAACACCAAGAGGTGTGATGAGCATTAAAATGACCAGCAAAAATCATAGAACTGGGAATATATTTTATTAAAGAATCAAATTTGTTTTTCATGAATATTGGCTTGCAGTTAATCAGACTATAAAAGCTAACAATACTTGTTTCCTTTGAACCAAATTTTATGCATACACAGACATTTTGCATTGAATTATCAAATCTTGTATCATTATGTAATCAGTATAAGCAATACTGTTGTGAATTAATATTTCCACACCATTGTCTGTTTCCTGTGTCATTTCTTTTATATTTATACCCTTTTGTGATAAAATGTTGCATCAGCTTTAACCAATTTTTACCATTGAGGTATATTCAAACGATCTCAATTGACTATTTGGTTTGGGAGTTACTGCTTTGTTGTTAAGAGTTATGAGAAGAATTTCGATTATGTTTTCTGAATACACAATTGTACTTGTGTTTGACATATGTATTGTGCTTGACATTTGTTATATTGGACATGTGTTTGCAATGGCAATGTGATTGCCGCCACAATAAAAACCTTTTTATTATCTGAACTAACTTTACAGGAGTTATAGCTGTGAATTCCTGTTCACACCTAACACATCAGTGTTACTACAGTATTTGGACCAAATGAGGAAAAAAATGAGACCAAAACGCATGCACCGTAAATATTGCTTAGCTGGTGGAACATATATGTTAACTTTGTCTCCAATTGTCTAGACATATTCTGGCAACAAAGCAAAGGTAACCACAACTGTCTGGGTAGGCAAGTGTGAAATTTTATCACCCTGACTCTTTACCCATCGCATAAAACGCCTCACCTGTATCATTCAGACCTACCAATCAAAGAAAAAAAATTTGTTTGAGAGTTCAGAAGGAACTAAAGAACTAAAGGAACTAAAGAACTGAAGAAAGAACCCCAGTGACCTCGTTGTCACTCGCCGGTATTGATACCTTTAAAGACAACATCTTTAAGTTTAGAGTATAAAAACATTTGCGTTATTAGATAAATCAAATATTCCTCCTACTTCAAATGTGTTAATACTTAACAGGTCTAAGTTGCGCAACAACTGGCACAAGACAATCTCAAAGTGCTTCTGATAATGCCAGAAGATCTTTGTCTGTAAATATTTTGTTGTTCTCTGTATGACAAAGGACTCAGTTTTATTCGAGTTGTCAGGATAACCCGGTCTCCTAAAATAACCCGGTCATCCAACGCCTTCGGTCCCTTTTTTCCGATTTTCCAGTTCGGAATCCGAAGATGATGACAACAAGGGAAGGTCAATTACTTCGTAAGTCAACTCAGATGTAGACATATTATCCTCGGCATCTTCAGCCTTTCGTTTTTTCTAACTTATCCCCATTTGGGGAAAGGTCAAAACGTGTAAAAAAAATTACTTACAAAATAACAGGAACAACATATATACAAAACAAATAAGAGAAAACCTATACAAAGTAATTTAAAGCGTATTTTACAAAAAAAATTTAAATGCGCGCCTTTCCTCCTCTACGGTTCCCGCCGTTTTTTTCTTGACATTAGTTGTCATTTGGAGATTGCAAGTGCAAAAAAAAAACTACAAGTAGACGCATACACTTTTCTAACCTAATCTCTACAAGGAATGAAGTGCTAAACGCCCAAATAAAAGCCAATCATTATTTTATTAAATTATTCCAATCACCGCATGGAAAAAAAATTAAGTTAAGGTCTTTTTTTTTCAAGGTAAAATGTATGTAATGCGATTTAAAATATTGAAAAAAAAACCATCAGAAACGTTCTCGATGGAGTAATGAAACTGCTTTTACGATACCTCCGGTTACTTAGTTATATGACAAATCGGACGTTTATTTATCTTAACAGCAACAGTGTCCACAGTGTTACATATAACATTACCTATGCTATGTTGTCTATGTTGTGTCCAAGGACAGTAGAGGTAGTTTCAAGAAATTAATGCCTCCCGGTAAAATAAATTTTACCTCATAGTAATAATGCTTAGGTTATTACTCAGAAGATTATACAATAGTAGCCTTTGGTAATGTCCAATATCACTTCGGGCGATGTTGTTAATGGAGTTTTGTCTACAGCTTTCAAAAACCAATGTTAAAATATTTACTATCCTACTTGAAAGCAAAATAATATCTTTGTAATAAGTAATAATTAATTATTATTATATAAACTACTATATAACAATATATTTTAGCAAATAAAAGGAATTGAATAAAATAGATAAAAAATAGAACATGAAATAAAAGTATTAAGACTTGATTAATATATTTAATAGAAAAGTAGACCATTATATATTTATAGCAGAAACATATTTTCTATATATGCACTATAACTACGGAATGTGTCGTACAATAGCTCATATACAATACACACCGTCCAATATATGACGAAGTATTACACTTTTTATTTACTTAGGTTTTACAAGGTACGCAGTCAAAATGTATTCGATGTCACATGGTTCTTTTTTTAAAATTTCATTAGAATTTTGGTCTCTGGGTGATTACTAAAACCTTTTTTTTTAAGTATTAGAGGGCAATAGAGCAATGATAGCCTTCTACGACTATCTACTCCCAGGAACATCCACCATTACATTGTCGATGCATCGCCCTCCTTCTGCCCAGTGGGCCACCGGATATTGAAAAACGGAACGCCACGAAACGCGACACCGAAAACGTCACTACGGCGGCATCGTGTGACCGCGAGTTTCCTCCCCGGTCGTGCCGGCCTAATTCCGCTGCAATGCAGCACGTTACTACCTCTTACTAAACTTATTGAAAGTTACTAATTATTAATTACCTAGGTAATACCGTTTATCTACTTATTATGAAGTCTTTAAAATCAACATACAATCCTATCGGTAAAGGGTATATTGGTTGTGCGGGTGTGTAAGAGCATCGGTAGTCCAGTAACGTTACCAAAGGACTTCAAGTGGTAGGAAATATTAAGTAGATATTTTATTTACACAACGTGAGGTGTAAAAGGGGTAGGTAGTGGTAATTAATAAAGTAAAAGTATTGCTTATGTACAAAAGAATCCTCACGAAACTTTGTGTTATTATTTTTCGAAAATACGCACACTGCAGGATACCGATAGAAACTCGATTACGAACGATTAGCATTTGCCTGGCCTTGGTACTAATATAGTAAGAATTTTCAAGACAACTAGGTTAAGATTTAGGTAGGAACTTACAATTTCACAAATTCGGAATCGGAATCTAGTAATAAATACTGTATAGCGTCAGCATAAAATTAATAAAAAAAAGGAAAGTTTTATTAATTTTCTATGAAATTTCACACACATTATTTAAATATAATTTTATAAGTAATAGCCAAACAGACAAATTATATGAATACATATAATTTGACTGTTTGGCTATTTCTTCTTGTTAAAGTAATAACTTCTAATGTTTTTATATGTTATATAACATATTCAAGGAAGCTGCATAATATAATTAATATTATATTTACATCTATCTATAACGACGAGTTTTTAGTAACTACATCACTTAATAATAAAAATAGTGCTATGAACTTTGTATAATCTGTATGCATTAGAAATGAGACAGACGCACGAACCAAAAAAACTATCAGCGAGGTCGATTTACGAGGCGATTGGCGAGTGTCTTCGTCATCGCGAGCATTTTCATAAGTTTTAGATTTGTTTCAGTGGGTATAAAAAATTATGTTGAATTCGAAGTGAAAAATAGTATTGGTGATGTTGACCTTAGGGTTATTGTTATTTCGCAAAAAAACTGTAAAAGAACATACGTTTATTGTAATAATCCGTCAAAAATCGAGAAAGCTTCAAACGTGTTTGAAGCTTTCGGTTTCGCATTAATGGAACTATGAACCTGGACCCTTTAACGTTTAGCTTATCACAAATAAATTATCTCGTTGTAAATTTAAATAAGAAGAACTTCAAGCAGACCAGCCAAGAGTTGTCTCAGGTAAGAAATATCAATTTATTCAAAGTCTTTGTTTTCAATTGTCGCCATATTGTGAAATTCTCTGGCTGCCACGAGCTGGTTTGGTAACGAATGTTACGTTTTATTATTTATCTTAGATCAGATTTAGTGTTGCAAATGTATATCAAAACTACCTTCTGTCGTATTGTCAAGTAATAAGTAATGACGACTTGATGAACAATCTAGATCAAATATTTACCGTTACTACGTGCATATTTTTTTCAACTCAAATTAACTGCGGAATTGATAGTCCAAGGAAAGGACAGTTACGTTGTTATAGTGACATGAATATCTTCTTGAATGTTATATTCTTTTATAAGTTCCAAGGAATTAATTTCATTAGTTTTCCTCGATTGTTTGTTTAGTCCAAACATTTAACTGTTACAATGAAATAAAACTATCTGCTTTGGTTTATCAAAGCAGTTTGTTTAATTATATGATTATTTATAATCATTCAATTATATAACAAATTAATACCCAATGTTAGTTTTTATTATAAAAAAAAGGCATAATTATATTATAAAGATCTAGTAGTGTTATAACAACTTTTTATATTTTATACATATTAAAAAGAAACATTTAACAATTCTATAATTTACTTTCATTATTTATGGTTAATCTCTGTATTTGGTGCATTTTCTAAAGCCCGTGTTTGATCGTGCCTTTTAGTCAAATGAGTGGGAGAAGTGACATCCTTAAATTGAATAAGTGCTTATTTCATTGACTTGAGTCATTGCTTAGTGTTTGATCAGTAATCAGACCCTTGAATTAAATAGTCTTGACCAGTTGTATTTGGGGTTTTAGCCAGTCATAGTTTTGCAATAATTAATTTCTAAAATGTGACATTTCTTTTTAAAGTAAGTCAATGGTACAATACAACAATTTAAGCAAGAAAAGCCTGTGTAGAATATTTTTTTGAAAAGAGAATTTTCATAATTTTTGATATATGTATTAGTTTTTACAAATATTATTAAACAAAATATACTTTTTTGGTCTGGTCATGTCATATTTTACAACAAGCTTTTG
>JAFELO010005608.1:8247-27615 GCA_017140195.1 Eumaeus atala
CCCCCCCCTTTGCTATATAATACAAGGTGACATCCTAGTCCAGACCTCACAAACGTCGGGACCATGCAAGTTATTACCCTAGCCCCAGAGCTCAATTAAGAAGACAGCATGTTCAACAGTAGTTTGACAGCTATTATGAATAAGCTACATGTTTTTTGTTTGCGTTTTAACGCAAATAACTTTTTGCTGTCTTGTTGGACAGTGCTACCTTATTTTTCGGCAGACCTCGTCGTCATGTCGGATAGTGTATAGCTGTTCTTATAACGAGCGGCTATTTAGTTTCCCGTAGATTTTATATTACAGGTCGGCACATGTCCAAAAATAATATGAGTTGTTATTTTAATTCCTCAAACTTCCTACTGAATAGACAAATGTTTTGTTAAAAGTATTTTCTTGGCGTAGTTACTGTTACCGAAATTATATAGCCTATATAAAAGTATAATAATTGTAAGTATTATTGATATAGGATATTATTATTACTGGTTATATTATAGTATTTTTATATTATTATTACGCGCCTGGCGTGAGAAAATTCTGGATAGAGAAAAGTGGAAAATATGAGGCGAGGCCTTTGCCTAACAATGGGATACACGTTGGGATTGCTATAATAATAATTATTATTCATACTTATATAATTATACTTTTTACAATATAAGTAATTTTACTGATTGTATCGCGGTTTGTTTAATTATTTAACTATCTCGACGCTTCAGAAGCTTTACAGCAACTATGGTCACTGGTGGACCATGGTTGCTGTAAAGCAGCAGAAACGTCGGGATAGGTAAGTAATTAAATAAACCGCGATAAATCTGTAAGTGTAGTTTTTGTAATGAGTGATATTCGCATAAACTTATGATATCAATAATTATACTTTTTTAAAGTTTGTTGACCTTGAGCAATTTTGGACTCAGAATCTCATGCATGAGAAGCCAAGCGACACGCAAGGAGTGACTCGTTGCGTGTCGCTTGGCTTCTCACGCAAAGTTTTTGTTTTTATAGTTCTTATGAAGTATAACGTATAACCTTAATAGGTATTGTGTCATTGTGAGTGGTCCAAAAAAATTATAAGGATAACCATCATCACTCACAGAATTATCAATTATTGTCAAGAGGACGCGTTATTTTCTATGCTCACCGAACGTAGCTAATTTTTCAAACGCACACACATTCACACACACAAACAAAAGCACACGCACCCACATAATTCATTATACTCACTAGACTTACGTGTCTTCTTCACCCTCTTTTCGCGCAGATGGGACCGACCAAACCCCACCACGGCAGCCGGACGTCAATCGAGACACTTCGGGTGAACGAACCGAAGGAGGGGGCTGCTCCTCGTAACCCTTTTATAAGAGGAAACTAAAGCCTTATCTGTGGAGGAGGCGAATGTGCCGCGAGCCTCACACACAAATGGGATACACCCAGGGCCAGTGAAGGTGCTTCAATTCCCCGCGTCACAAATAAAGTTTGCATTTTTGTAGGACTTTCAATTTATCAGAACAATATTGATTGATTATGCAAATAATTAAAAATTTTGCTAAGTTAACGAAAAGCCAATATCCGTTTTAGGGAGACCAAAAGTTGTACGTTGAACAGATATTTTGTCTACACAGATTGAGCTGTTGAACTCTGACAATATTTCAGAGCTCGGTGTCTTATGGCCATTGACTACGGAAAATACCTAAATGTACAGTGAGCGTATAAGAGCATTATGCCATTAGTAAAAGCAACTTAAAAACTTGCACGTGTTGACGTTCCAAGAAAATATGTTTAAATTGCATATCTTGAAATATAAACTGTACTTTAAACGGGTGCTTTGGAAAGACATTTCAGTCTGAAATTGTACATCTTGTATTTTTGTAAATCGGTGTATATAACCAATAAAATACTATAAAAAAAGAAAATATTCATTATGATGTATGTCACTTCACGAAATATAGTAAAGTTAATTTCCCAAAAGTGGCCACACTAAGCTCACAAATTTAATGATTACCTCGTTACGTACATAAGTATTGTCACGTAGATAATATATTTAAACTAGTTTATTAACGACTAGCAGTCCGTCGTGACATCGCACGTATATTACATGAAGTATTGCAAAAAAAGCATTGGTTTACAAAAAATGTGAAAATATGAATACTGTAGTGTACAGACTATGTAAACGGGATGAATATTTATATGAATGTGTACGTATGTACATCTACGTAATTATATAATCTGTGGTCTCAAACTGCGCATAGACCGATGACCGATAATAGTGGTTCAGGGAGTGAGATAGAAAACTCTGGACAAAGTTTGCGACGGTGTAAGACGGGACAGCATTGCGAGTTTTTTTTATATAGAATAGGGGGGCAAACGAGCATTCGGAGCCTTTTCTAAGGCTACCGGCGCCCACGAACATCCACATATTTACTATACCTTACTAAACTTGCTCTCCTCCCTCCCCCTTCCAATGGGCCACTGGCTAGTCACAAACCGCACGACACGCGATACTGAAAATGTCCCTTTACGGCGGTATCATGTGAGCGAAAGGTACCTCCCCGGTCGTGCCGCTTAGTTCCGTTGCATAGGAGTATGTAGTGTCATGCACTATGCATGGCACTACCTCCTCATATCCAGCATGGCACTACCTCTTTCTATAAGCAAATATTATTTATAAATAAATATTAATATAATATTACGGTTGTGCGTATATTTATATTTATGTGTATAACACTAAGTTAATATTACAAATACAAATTGTGAAAGCTTAAAACAAAAATATAATATGAATATAAATATTTTAATTATGACCTCGTAAATATTACCTGTTGCAATGACAACGTTTGCCCTCCAAACGTGCACTTCTCGAGTGCGAGTATGTATGCGTTTGCAAGTGCGTCCGCATATGCGTGTGCGTCCGCGTATGCGTATGCGTGTGCGTCCGCGTATGCGTGTGCGTATGCTAGTGCATGTGCATTACGCAGGTGTATATGTGTGTGTGTGTGTGTGTATGTGTGTGTGTGTGTGTGTGTGTGTGTGTGTGTGCGCCTCCCTTACAATTTTAAAATAAGCATTGTAAATATCTACAAACAATATTATTCTACTCATATGTACAAATATTGTAGCGTAAATTCGCATAAGCAGTTTTTAAGTCCATGAACTTTACTAATTTTTAATGTATGTGTGGGAGTGTGGAGGGCCCTGAGGGTGCGCTCGCTCAAGCTCTGAAAATCGGCGCTATGTGACAACAACAGGGAAAAAATCTTTCACTTTTTCACAGAAAAAAGTTCTTGTAACTTGCGCGCCAGAAGCTGCAAGAATGAAAAGAAACGCAATCAACACAAGGTCGCAACTACCAAACATTTTATTAAGGTTTGGTTCGAATTAGAGGCGCTATAATATAAAAGGATTAGCTCATTAAGGTTAGTATTTTTCAAATGAATTATATCATGATATTATATCATGATTAATCCATGGACTAATCAGCAGCTCCAGAGAGTTCAATACGAGGTAGTGACGCGCCGCTGTTCAGTCGACGTGAAGGTTCCTCTCGCTCACATAACATAGCCGTGAAGTCTACGCTGTCGTATTTCGTGCGGTTTGTAAGTAGTCGGTGGCCCGTCCGAGGATAGGTTGAAAGGGGGCAACGTTTATGCATGACAACAATAATGCGGCGTCGGTAGTCATCGAAAGGCTCCGATTGATCGTTTTCCCCGGTGGTAGAAAAACATGTCACTTTTCTATTACATCGGATTAGTCGGTGGGTTTGAAACGGCCTATATGACCCATCTATAATATTAATTATATGTTTATTTTAATTATATTAAATTTAAAATATAGTTTCAGTCATAAATTATTTCTACTTATGTCATAGCATTTAGATAATACATACAAAGTTCATTGAAAACTCCTGCGCTTAGGAGTCATGTTAATTATGCAGAGTACAAGCCGATAAAATGTACCTGAGAGAAACAAAGAGGAAAAAGTGGCAACTTGTTTACCTTCAGCTGATTAAGTGGAATCACTCGAGAAAAATTAGATTTGCTTTTTGCGGAAAAAGGTTTTCACACGTAACACTCCACTAGTTCATTGATTAGCTTGCCCATGGAAACGAAGTAATGTCGGGATTAAATAAGTTTCGATTGTAGTTGTCCATATATGGACCCTTCCTTAGTATGTCCCTTACGTAAGTATTTGTGTTTCATATACGAGACAACGGAATCGACCATATCATAGCTGTCACATTATCATAGGCTCTTCTAGTCTTTTAGGGTTCCGTACCAAAAGGGTAAAAATGGAACCGTAATATTAAAACTCTTTTATCCGTCAAACCACCTGTCACCCGAAATACAGCCTGGAACCGTAATAGCTAGAGAGTTCATATTTTTACAGATGATATATTTCTGTAGCCGTTGAATATATAAAATAATTATTTAAGTGCTCCCATATAAGAAATCATCTTTGTTTTCCATAGTACCGAACCCTTCGTGGGCTAGTTCGACACGATGTTGGCTGGTATTTTTTTAATGGTGACGACAACGCCGTAGATACATATAGGGAAATGAGAATTAATGGGTCCACCAAACACTGGTGTTTATGGAATTTTTAATTAAAATAAAACTCTCATATTTCACATTGGAATTCAGAGTTTGTCTCCTTACCTCTGGAATTTGAGAAGTTTGTCAATTGATTTCGAAGGGAGAAAAAATAATTATGGTCAGTTGTATTATTTTCTTCTTCCTGATGATCTGTGATCGCTGGCCACATAAACCGTTATTCCGACAACCGTAGGAGCGGACCACTCGTAGACGGGCAGCGGGAAACCAATGGATGAGACTAGGTAAAGATCGGTCTCTGTGGGGCGCCTTGGAAGAGCCTTCCGATCAGAAGTAGACAGTTGGATAAAGAAAAGAGAGAGAGAGAGAGAGAGAGAGGCCAGCACATCTTCACGGAAGATCCCTATTGGAAAACCGTATACTGATTTCTTTATTGATAGCTACCAAATCACGCACGTAGTGTGGCTTGTGGTGGTGGGCTCCCAGAAACTTTAAACGTCAAGTGGTGATCGAAGAAGAAAATTAAATAAATATTTACCAAAAAATATATTTTAAATATATATACATATATGTGTATCAATGATATCCAACCAACGCTCACCTTGCTTGCCTGTTAATCTTTTTTTTATGTCTTTTTTTATCAGTTAATTATATACTTGCAAAGAGGTTATCTTTTAATGAAGTTTTGCGTGTTTGTTTTGTAGCAGTGTGTTTTAATAAATAAATAAACTATTTTCATTATTATTATTCTCCTTCTTTTTTTTCCTCGGCTTTCACCGGAGTACTGATGTGCACGAGCCTAAGCCAAGTAGCATATCAGATGGACACAATTTTTAATGTTATGTGGAATGAGTGGTGGGTACCGACGAGACAATTTATTCCTGGTTTATTTGTAAAAAAATTCTCACTATTCGGCAAGTGTTTAGAATAACTGCTCTCTGGAGAATGTGATACGTGTTTGGTGGTAGCTGTAGAGTCTTTAATGATTGGTGCAATTGTATCGGTATAACATCTGTACAGGATATTATTATTGGTGCTATTATTACTTTTTGCAGACGCCGGAGACGAGTTATTTCATCTTTTAATTCTATGTATTTTGTAAGTTTTTCAGATATGGTACTTTGGAGGTTATGAGTGGTAGGGACTGCTATGTCAATTATGTATCCTGTATTACTTGATTTATCTATTAGAGTAATATTAGGGCTGTTATTGTGGATAGTTCGGTTGGTGAGGATTGTTCTGTCGTGGTAGAGTTTGGTCGTTATGTTTTCCAACACATTATGGGGCTTGTATTTATAGTAGGGTTCCAAGTCAGTAATGAAATGATATTGTTGAGCAAGTTTCTGGTGAATTATATTAGCAACTTGGTCATGTCTATGTTTGTAGTCAGTTGGAACTATTGCTTTGCATGCACATGTAACGTGTTGAATTGTTTCTGGCGCGCTATTGCATTTTCTACAGGTATCGTTATTCAATGTTTTAGTTATATGCAATTGGTAGTTTCTGGTCTCTATTACTTGATCTTGTATCGCTATCATAAAGCCTCCAGTATCGGGAAAGTGTTCTCCACGGCTTAGCCATGCGTTCGACGCTTCCTTGTTGACATTAGGGTGGCATAAGTCCAGTTGATGTCTCCCATGGAGGGCTTTTCTAGTCCATTCGGTGATTTTAGTCTGGTTTTCTACCAAGGTTTCATTGTTCTGTATTGCGTTATCTTTTAAATTTTGCGGTGGTAATTTACTGTCGTTTAGGCTTATTGTCTTATGAAGTGGGGAGAATTGAGATTTTTTGAAAAAAATAATGTGTCAAGGTCGTGACTTGCTTGTTGTGTAAATTTGTTATGTCGATTATACCTCGCCCTCCTTCTTTCCTCGGTAGCGTTAGTATTTGTATACAGGATCTCGGGTGGTGTTTGCGATGTATAGTCAATGAAGTGTTTATTTCACGTTGTAGAGTTTTGAGGTCGGTTTTACTCCAGTTTATTATACCAAAAGAATACGTGAGGTTGGGTATTGCAAAAGTATTTATGGCTTTTACTGTGTTACGGGCATAGAGCTGTGATTTAAGTATTGTGTTGAGGCGATGTTGGAATTCAAGTTTCAGTTTTTGTTTAGTCTCCTTGTAAATAATTTGATGTGACTGACTGTATCCTAAATATTTATATGTTTCGTTGACGAGGTGGGAAGACGACCTCCGTACAGTAGCGAGTAGCAGGAGATCGGTCGCCTTGGCTTTCATTGGAAGAGGCCTATGTCAAACAGTTGACCGCTAAGGGCTAATAATGATGATGATGATGAGGAAGGACACCCCTGAGACTATACTTCTTTAGGGAGGATTTATAAACCATATGTGCTCTGATGATCTAGTTACTGCGGATTTACTACTATCGGAACTAACTCAGCCCGGCAATTAGGAGTAAATATAATGAGAATATTATGCGGATTGTCAAGGCGAGGGCACGGTGAGCGTTACAGCCCGTGCCTCGGAGAACATGCTTAGCAGTTGGTCCTGCACCTGAATTCTCCCCGGTCATGTCGGAATGCCGTTCCACTAGAACAGGAGAATGAGGGAACAGGGAGTGCACTTGTACCTGCGCACGCACTTGAGCACAATAATAGTCCAGTGCAGCTGGCTAGTCTCTGTAGAGATGGCCGCCGTGGCCGTATTTCAGCTAGGACGACACTATTGTTATCGAAGTACATAATATATTACATGGATAAACATTTGTGAATTGGGCCGAATTAAACGAGCGACCACTGGTACAACATGCCCGTCCTTTGATACCATAGCACCAGCCAGTTGTCATAAATGCTGTTCCTTTTTTTTCGGAGGGATCTACTACTTTGGCGGCGCTATTGCTCCCGTCTCTACAGTTCAACTGACTAGCGTAGACTTTTGTGTCTTGTGGTTTCAGGAGACGATATGGGGACAGATCCCAGATCCCCCCCCCTCTTCTCTCGCAGATGGGAAGACATGTATTGATTGATATGACCGGATTGTTTGTGGGCTTACCCTATAGTAAGTATTTTTGGGACCGAAAAGGGGAGACGGTTCCCCTTCTCACACTAGTAGGACGGCGCGTGTACGATGCCGTTCAAATGGCGGTGACGTGGATAAGGATAATTGAGCTAGTTTATTGTTTGGCTTGTCTGAGGAGGTCGGCCTCCTGACACTCCTACTCCCTCTGACGGCTGGAGTTGATTTGCGTTACAAATCAGCAAGAAGCCATCATCATGATTTCTTTATTATTATTAGAGCTCTCTAAAGTCGCGTTATATTATCTCTAGTAATCTAAGCTCTCAACTTACGAATACGGAGCCGGGCTCGCATTCAAAAACGGTGTGTGAGTTTGTCATTATGTTAGTGATATGTGTTATAACTGTGTTACTATATATAAATTTTTAATTCCTCGACCGGTTCGTGGCGGCGTACATAGTATTGGTTCTAGGAGGAAAAATGCACTTACGAACCATCCAGGCGACCCAAGGAGGCCTGAAGTGTGTGTCGGGCTTAGGTCGTGAAGCGATAGCTACTTCCGACTAAAAACTGCTATCCTATTCCTTATGCCCGTTGTTTGTTTAATCTCCGAGGCGCGGGGTGTACAATTAGTTAACGATTTCAAACACATGAAAAAATATGAGGCGTGAAATGTGAGATAGTTCGAGCATAACAACCTTAGAGCGTTATTTTTTGCTTCTGTCACTCACGCATGTAAATCTTCAGAATCATGTACTACGTTTTAAAGGGGTTAAATTCTAGTTGCGTTTCGGAAATCAGAGCATACACGGTTGAAGGAGAGAAACGCATCTTTATAGCCGTGAGGCTGATATTTCTTTCAAAATGTATATTAGTTACTTAAACATACCTATAAAACTAATTTCATAAGTATAAATACATTTTATCCCATTCGAAATTGGATAAAGAAAAATTCCGAATCAAACCAGTTTTGTAGCGTATTCGATAGCTAGAATTTTCAAAGTCAATTTAGTCGTCCTCGTAGATCGTAGTTCGTCGGCAGTATAATTCTGAGTCATCTTAATGTAGTAGAAATTGGATGTAGATAGTATAATTTTCTTTTAGGAATGGTTATAGTTAATCTATTCTTATTATTACTAAGCTACTGGTTCAATTTGAAAACATATTTCAGTGTTAGATAGCAAATTTATTAAAGGAGTTTTCCGAAGATAGTGCCATGCTGCAAAGCATGCAAAAACACTGTCGCGTTTTCTGCAGTTTGTGAGTTGCAACATTGAACGTAGGAGGGAAGGAGTCCAAAACATCGACATAACAACAATAATGCAATAATTTTACGGGCTAATAATATCTACGGGAGTTGGTAGTCGCTAAAAGGCTTCGCTTGCTCGTTTATCTTCCCTATACTACAAAGAAAACCCCTTGTGCTATCACTAAAATCAAAAGGTGCGGAGTACACGTCTTTTTTTTTAATTTGGATGAAACTGCGAGGTGATGCTAGCTAACAAAGGTCTTATGTGATTTTTCGTCAGGGACGTCACTTGCAACTTCTAGATTGAAAGTCGCAAATGACGTCTGGATAAGCGACCCCGGCCTCCCGAGCTGCTACTATCTCTATCGCTTTTCTTACGAGACAGTAGCATCCCACTATCCTTCTATCCTTTCTCTCATTGTATGTTCCTACCTCTCATATCCCATTTCCTATTTTCTTTCCCTTCACTCCCCGATCTAACAGTAACAACTCCCTTCTGCTTCACAAATACAAAGTCCGTTTCGGCGAGGGCGGAAAACCAATGCAGATATTGCGATGCGGATTAGTATACCCGGCGATTAAGCAAGGCTCTTGCCTTGGGTGGCCTAGGGCGACGGTAGAGGGCGTAAAGTTACCGTCGGCTAGACACATCATCCGACCTGTTCCCCAGTTGCAGCGGTTCATCGTTCCACTGAATTGAGAGGAGGGAGGACGAGTGTATTCACCTGCGTATGCGCGAATGTTTGCACACCTTAATATATCCTGCGTATTTGACCGCTTGCAAACTATGGACACCGATTACGTTAACGTAATTGGAGAAGTCCTGTGGCGATGGGTTGAAGTAGAGAAGTCTGGTGCGATGCAAGCCAGACTTTGTCCCATAACTGCACATAGGCGGTCCCAGGGGCGTGAGTACACGTCGTGGTCGCTGTATCTTTGCAAATTCGGAACGACAAGGCAGTTTCGGCAGAACCTGGGATGACAAAGCAGCCCTATTTAGGAAGGCACAACTTTCCTCGCTCAGCCAAGAAAAAGTGCTCTAAAGTGATGCTTGTCCTGTCCTGGAAGGTGGTAGTAGCCGCGGCTGCCATCGCATACTAATAATATGTGGTTGACGGAACAGAAAATATAAACAGATCATGAAACCATCCATCACGACATTTGGCGAGTGGAACGTAAGAATGTTTATTGACCGAGATGGAAACGTCTGCCTAGATCATAAAATAACATGGCTTATTACCGCTACCGTCGCTTTATTTCTTTGAAGCAACTATGTTTGTATATAGGCACCTAATATAACAAACACCTATTCACATCGGCCGAAGAAGTGAATTCTCATAGCCGACGTGACCCATATAAGCTTGTAGTCAACGATACACCTAAATTAACTAAATTTAATAAAAATTGTTTAAATATGAGTGTAAAATTATACAATAAAGCCTATACAAAATAACCTAGTGACCTAAAGAAGCTAAGATTGACAATGTTTAAACAAAAGCTGTATCAGTGAGTTCTTACAAACGGCTATTACAATGTTAAAGACATATGTAACATAAAACTCAAAATTACGTAAATAAGGTTTGGTAGATAATACTTTTGTGAAATTATATTTACTGTTTGTTAACATAGAAAATATTTTTGCATGCTATTGGTATGTTGTACGTGTGATCAATATAAAATTGTAACATCCACTGTTTACCATGTTTTAAGGCCAATAAATTATTATTACTATTATAAATAGCTATAGTTGCTCGTGAACTTTACCGTTATAGTGTGGATGTGACTGCTCTCAGCAAAACATATCTTGGCGATGTAAAAGAGCTGGTATAACTTGGAGGTGGTTACAGTTTCTTCTGGAAGGGTACCCCTTTACTGGAACCTCGTCGTTACGGAATAGGATTTACACTTAAAACGCAATTCCGCAATTTGCGAAGCGTCTTCACGAGTGTCCTGTGTACATTTCGAACTGTCTTACCACAGTGCGTCTTCACCTGGATTTGGACAGCTACCTTAATATCATCGGTGTTTGGGCAACCTTAGACAAATCTGATGATATTTAGGACAAATGCTATTAGGAATTATCTCAATACCTTGACAACATACACACCAAAGAGCAGATCTTGCTGCTAGGCGATTTTAGTGCCAGAGTTGGTAGGGACTATGAGGGTTGGCCCGGGGTTCTGGGAAGACACGGAGTCGGTAACATGGACAGCAATGGTCAGATATTGCTCAGTCTTTGCGATCAATACAACCTTGAGATATCAAACTCCATGTTCCGACTTGCCGCTAAGCTTAAGACAACGTTTGATAGACTATGCTATCATACGGCAAAGAAATATAGGTCTAGTGCTACCTTAAGCTAGCTACTAAAGTTTCGGTGTACATGGAAATCATACAGCTGGGCCTTCTCTATTCTTCCGAGACCTGGTGTGTGTATCATCATGATATACGTAGAATAGATTTCACCTAAAATGCCTTCGTACAATCATAAAAATCAGATGGTCCGACAGAGTGCGCAATACCGAAGTTTTGAGACGGGCCAATGTCGGTGGCGTTGAGGCTTATTTAATGCGTCACCTACTTCGGTATCACGGTCACGTTTTACCGATGGAGGAGGAGAGACTGGCAAAGCATATCTTTTATTCCCTTCAAATGAGTTATCCGCTACTGACAAAACGGACGAAACGCGACACTGAAGATGTGACTTTACAGCGGTAACATCATGTGTGTGGGAGGTACCTCTTCGGTTGTACCAACCCAATGTCGCTGCAATACAACATGATACCACTTCTTGCTATGGATGAATTAAGTATTAAAAACCATAATCCCAATAGCTATAGGGAACAGTCATTATGGTTATATTGTGGCTGTTGTTACACTGAACAGGTTTATTGTTTTATTTCACGACTGAATATGCCTATTGTTTGCACCATTCAAGTCACGCACAATGGCTTCGGAATGAACCCAGTTTGGCACACAACTTCTCCCTAATTTCTGCATTCTTTTTTATTTTAAGTTTTTGCGATGCAACTAGGTTTGGTCGATTTTTTTCTCTTTCACGATGCATCTAACAAAGAACTTTACTGCAATGCGGTTAGCAAACTGAAATGTGACTATGACTATGTCTCTAATATTACAAATACTTCATAGTCGACGAACGTGCCGCCACTACCTAACAGCGACTAAATAGTTCTAGCATTTAAATAAAATATAACTCAATTCTCCTTCTTCTTCAGCGAATATTCGCCCACTATTGGGAATATGCCTCTCCAATCTTTCTCCATCTGACATGATTGTCAGTTACCCTCACCACCCACCATCACCCACACAGGTCCTGCTGTGGCTTTTATGTTATCGGACCATCTGGCAGATAGTCGGCCCGCACTTCTCTTGCCTAACCGAGGCCTCCACTCTAGAACGCGCTTGCTGCATCGGTCGTCGTGTCTTCGCCATACGTGGTGATCCCAAGCCCATTTCATCTTGGCGACTCTATGTCCCACATCAAAGACTTTGGTGCGCTTTCCGATGAGCTCGTTTCGGACTCGATCTTGCAATACAATGCCCAGCATGGCTCGCTCCATGTTACGCACGCTGATTGAAAACTTTGGTTTTCAGCGATTGGGGAATCTTTGATTTCAAGACGAAACTCATGTTACCGAAAACTGCCCACCCTAGTAATCTCGGCCGAGCTTCATCACCTGCCCTAAGTATATGTACTCCTGCGCTTGCTGTAGTGGTTTGCCGTCCAATGAAATGGGGTTCTGTGTTAGATCGGCTTGTGACCTGTGTACTGAGCGATTTGTGAACAAGTCGTATTGGTAGGAAGCGAACAAAAAAGCGACCTCATTGAACCAATTTTACTAAAAAGTACCAATCGAAGAATGATATTAATGTGATATGAAGTGTATACTAAACACATGATAATGACCATATACCGAAAAGTATGTGTTAGGGGTACGAACAGGTTAAAATTAAATAACTTGTATTAATACTCTTATTGAATACGTTACATTTATTCATACATGTGTGCATTCACGACATGGGCGGGACTTAAGCTATAGCCGTATATACATTTTTTCACTACTTTAATAACCCATTCACTACGTTGTTTTGTCAAATGACAAAATTCGTAGAACACTAAAATAAACTGACAAATCAATAATCCCGCTTTTGAGGTCAAAACAAATATCTACAGTCAATATTGCTTCTTTTTCGAATTCCCTAAATTAAAGCAAAGAGTAGGGAGCTATCTAATTTCCTCCTTCAGTTTTCCCTTTCAAATTAAATACTCATGAATCTTCTGACACCACAGGCGAAAATTTATATTGACAAGAATCGTTCAGGTCCAGTTTATATAGATATCCTCGCAGGTGATGTATTTTAAATTCATTTAATCATAATCCACTGGGAATCAGTTTAGGAAGAGATAGTGCCATGCTGCATAAGAGGGAACAACGGAATTGGGCCGGCACGATCAGGGAGGTACCTCTCGCTTACATAATACCACCGTAAAGTGACAGCTATTTTGTCGCGTTTTGTACGATTGTAAGTAGCTGTTGGTCCCTTGGGGGGAGCGAGAAAAGATTGTCATTTTCTTTCAACTTTTAACCTGTTCTGTGTACCTGGCAAGGACATTGATACTGGAAAATTATAAAAAAGAATAACTTCTAATATAGCGTACACGTCTGCCTCTGATAATTATAATACGCCTAATCTTACAGCAAATTCACCTCAAATACGATCTAAAAATACAAAATTAAACTGAGTTTTTGTAACATTATTGAATGTAGTAAAAGCTGAAAGTGTACAACTAATATTTAGATTCCTCTAAGATATCAGAAAAGACATCACTAGGACATGCCTAGAAAAAATATATTGAAAACATTTCGAATTAAAATTAAGCTTTGATCTGATGCCATGATTGTGGAACTTCACCAAGACACTGAATGAAGCTGTAATATCATTGGGTTATACGCGCTGGTCAATAGTGTGGCGTAAGTGAATCTGGATACGATGAAGAGAAGGACTAGTAGTCTAGGAAAACTAGAGGTTTCGTTCACTTTTGATACTGCAAGCCTCAAGGTACGATAATCATAGTTGTTCCAATTAGGCTGCAATGCTGCGTTTTACTTGAATAATATGAGTGATTTAAATTATTTTTTAAAATGTTTTACTATAATAACTTGGTATAGGTGGGGGAGCCGTTGGGTGTAAGTGGCTCGTGACCCGTGTCGCTCTAGGGGGAGACCTGAGTCCAGCAGCGCACGTCGTTCTACTGATGATGATGAATGAACTTCACAGAAAATTGTGTAATTTTGTAACATTTTACATTCTCAAAGCAGAGTATTTCCAAAACATTTCTAACGAAGTTTGATGAAGGGTTGAACCACTGTAGCTGAAAGCTTAAGGATAAGTTAGCAGTAGTGCTTATGAGTTTAGTGAGTGATCGCCCTTATAATATACAACAGGATGTCGAAAAGTGTTTGTGTATATTCAACATTTTTCCAACAAAATTACATTATTATTGTAGTGATTGTTTTATGTATTCCGTACTTTCATGCCCGTGAGCCCCACAACCAAGGCCTGTAATTGACCTTTAATCTCCAGTTTGAACACTCAACTGTAAAACTACATAACAGATCTTAACGCATTCAAATTTCATTACTCGATGGAGCGATTGATTTTTGTTACTTGCGTCCGTGTGACTCCACGGTGGTTCGCTAATTAAATCATATTTTAGTTACGTCAAATTTTTCACTAAAACATTCTATACCGAATATAAAAATTATTATACCGAATTAAAACGATATGAAACAAATGGCGTGCTAAAGCACATGCAGGGTAGCAAAGCGAATGCTTTTAGACAACAAATGCGGCAGATGATTCATTTTCACTTCAAGCTCACTTAATTTTCAGCGCATAAAACTTACACCATATCATCAGCAATTACAAGAGTAACAACTCGCAACAATAAAATATTAAAAATTCTAATAATTTAATTAATGAAGCGATTCCATTCCTAGATTATTTTTCTTGGCACTACACATGTGCACTAGGATATGTGCTAAAATTTCATATTTTATTATACTTGTGTAAAATGTACACAGACATTTACTACCTGTGGAAGGTAAACCTCTTTTTGTGCTATGCGTTTCAATCAAGCAGGATTGAGACGCATAAAGCTTTGCAACATAGTATTAAGAAAGTAATGAGATCTGGTGGTAGACTATAAAACACTACGGATCCGCCCGGCTTCGCCCATGACTAATAGGGGCAAGTTTGGTACCTTAACAATTTATACACGTAAACCTTCCTCGGAAATGATTCTATACACTATTGAAAACCAAATGAAAACCTGTTGCCTAGTTTTTGAGAAAATCGATCCATGTAGACAGTCGATTATGAGGACTTTGTTTTAAAATATGTATTAATAAGAATAGCAAATGGTAACTAAGTAAATAGAATGAAATGATAATAACATATGAAATATTATTTTTTTAATTAAGCACTACGTGAACGCAGACATCGATCGAGACTTATGATGTCATATCTCGCAATTCATTGTCAATACATTCAAATCTATTATCGTCATCATCATCCTTTGTTAATCCACTGCTGGACTAGGTTCAATGAACGCTCCACCATGGTTCAAGCCTTGTCGTAGCGGTGGGGCTCAGTAGCCTGGGGTGATCCGAGACATCATGGGCGAAGCTAATTGAACCGAGGAGGTGGCGGCAGTAGTACCCCTCCTATAAGAAGAAGGAACTAAAGAGCAGGAGAAGGTGCCGCTCTTTGTACCCATCTTATAATAAGAGGGGACAAAAGAGAAAAAGTTGGCGGCACTGTTGCGCACGGAGCAAGGGGCGAGGATGGGAACCTCACCCCATTGCACTATCCTAGAGTCAGTGGGGCTGTATTGTGGTGTGGGACAACCAAATCTGTGGAGGTGGCGTCGGTCCCTTCGGGGGCTGACTTGCCGTCGAGGTGCCCTGATGATTTGCTGTTCCGGGGCACCTCACCAAAAGCGGCACTGGTAGTACTCACCACTAGACCCTATCCAGGGTACGTGAAGGCACGTAAATGCGTTTTCCCGCGTCAACAAAAAAAAAGGTTCAATGAACGCCATGAAGCCTATTCTAATGCCGCATAACCCGGACCGGCTACTGCACGAATATTTTCTTCCGAACTGGCAAGCCGTCGACCAGCATTTCGTTTCCCTAAACGCGCTCTACATACAAAGCAGTTGGCAACGTGGCGGTTATACCGCGGGTTACGCCAGAAGTCCCGGTTTCGAATCCCGACTAGATCGCGGATGTTTATATATTTGCATGCATTCTATGTATTTCTATAATAAAAATCTTAAATGTATAAAATTCCTTAAATTTACAAAAAAATATTAAATATATTTCCGTTGTCTAGCACCTGTAACACAAGTCCTTACGGCACTTAACACTGGGTTAGGCTAACATGGTGTGATTAGTCCACAGGTACGAATATAAAAAAATAAATTAAATCTGACCTATGAGTCGTACTTATGAGGAAATTTCAATTATGTGAACCAAATCAAACAGATGAGTGTGGGTATGAGAAGTGGGAGTCTTAAAAATTAATTCAATGAGACCTTCGATGGCCTTGATGAAACGGAACGTTTAGGAGCGTATAGCAAAGTTATCACAATATGACGACGGGTACTATTCAGTACCGAAATTAAAAAAAATAAAATATTTTGGCTCAGATTGCCATTGATTTACAAATATATCAAGATATGCAGTCAGTGGCTCAAAACCATCCGTATAAAATATGTGCACTTCATGTCGAATTATGCACTATATATAATGACTTAAAACCATGCGCGTAAAGTTGACTTTTCAACAAAATGGTGTAATAATATAATGTCGTAATCATATAAAAATAAATGCAGATCACATGCGAGAGTTCCACGGGCAAGACATATTTACTTTCTAATATGCGCCAGCTTTTTACTTATTAGTCTGACACACACAGGCAATAATATCTAACACCGCAGCGTTACCAATATTCAGTGGCCCCACAATATCACCGCGTAATAAACCTTTTTTTATGTATCAGGCAAAGAATTTATAAGCCCTATGGCTACATGGCTGTGTATAAGATAGGACCTCTCCAGACGTCAGAGATAGCACACGTGTTTTAGACGCTAAATCCCACATAACTATTATTATTTACTATTTTTTGGAACATTTCTCCAAGTAAAAAAACTAAGGCAGGTGTTTCTTGCTGTCTCTTTCATGAGTTAATGATAATTTTTAAACACAACTTTTAACATCTTTACAAGCAAGTCTGTTGCTTTACAAGCAAATTTATGCCACGCAAATGTAACGCATATCGCGTTTCTAGT
Organism: Eumaeus atala; assembly: GCA_017140195.1. Classification (NCBI taxonomy): domain Eukaryota; kingdom Metazoa; phylum Arthropoda; class Insecta; order Lepidoptera; family Lycaenidae; genus Eumaeus; species Eumaeus atala. The sequence goes on from JAFELO010005608.1 coordinate 25,391, forward strand.
GAACATAAGAACGAAATATCATTAGTATGTTAGTAAGTGGCTGTTGGATCGAAATCTTGACTTCCATCCTTCTTCCTATTTTTTGAGCTTCAAACATAAATCCGAGAAGCAATATCCTCTCGAACCGTTAGACTTCCGCTGATAAACCCTTAACTTTAAGTGTAATAAATAAATCCAACGGTACGGACACAAATATTGTTAATTTTTGCATCGTAGCCAAATGTCAATAAACGGAACTGAGATTATTGATAAGATATTTACTTAAATTAAGGAAAATGAAAAAAACAATTATCCAGCATATTTGTATGAATTTGCTTAACATTTCAATGAGCATCTGCCTCTTGTTAAGTCGTCTCAGTAAAGTTGAGAGGCCCCAGTTCACTAGACGACATGGAACTTCGCTCGTTAAAGAAACTCCCGACCCTGATAACATTTAATCTGACAGTTACTTATTTCCAATGGATTTAGAGATAACACGATAAAGTTTGCCATCGGTTTATTCGAAAGATATATCGAAAAAATACTTTTTGAAGTAAATCACAACATATTTTATGTCCATCTTGTTATTCAGGATATAGCTGAACATGGAAATCTACGTAAATACTTAAACACACACACACACAAGCGTATATAAATAAGCTTAACACAAAATACATGATGATTTTCTAGCAATAGCTAAACATTTATCCCTGGAAAATTCTAAAGTGATACGTCTTTAATCAATGTCTTCAGCGTTTAATCAGCCGACAACATTAATTAAAGGACTTCTAATGATAGAAATATCCATTAATGAAGTTATCTCGTAACCTATAACAGGATAAATACGCTTTCGGGCATCCTTTGCGGTGGCCCTTAGATATTTGAATGAACCTTCTTTCATTACGTTTTTTCTTTATCTTAATTGTTATATTGAAATTGTTCGTGGCTTTTCTGTTAACTAATGGATCTTGTCCTCTTTTGATTAAATTTAGCTGTGATTATGGAAATAAATCATCTTAGTCTATCGATACAAACGTATTCAAACAAAATCATATTTTTTTATAGTAGAGATAGCAAAAGAGTAATCAGAGCCTTTTGACGACTACCATACATTTATTTCCTCCCTCCAACGGGCCAACGGCTACTCTCAAACTGCACGTAAGGCTGTCCAGCATAGCTGTAATTTCACGGCGGTGCCTTTTGAGTGAGAGATATCCCCGGTTGTGCCGGCCCAATTCAGTTGCAACGCAGCATGCCACTATGGCTACAACATGATGCCACCGGAAATGCACATGTATACTGTCGTGTTTCATGCGGTTCGTGGGTAGCCGTTGGCCCATTAGAGGGGAGGCGGAAAGGTGGGACAATTACGCGGATGTAGACACTAATTTTTCGTTTGTTCCCTCTACTATAAAACAAACCATTAGAACGTAATATTCGTTCATCATTACCTACCATTTTTCAGCACGCAACTTTCGATGTACGTGCATTGTAACAGAATTAATAGCGGAAAATTTCGAAACGTCACATTAATAGCGGATTATGCAAATTAGTCAATCGAAACTGTTTAATGAATAATTTCGATCTTGTTCCAAGTGAACTAGTAAATAAATAATGTGACCGTTTTTAACCCGAATCACAAATATTTGCCTTATCGTATGTAACGCCTTATTGACCCTTTCTGTAATGTAATATAGTCTATCTCATTGGTCTACAGCCTCTCGTTCTGTAAAACCTTTCATCATCATCATCTCCATTCCTTACAGGTCCACTGCTAGACATAGGCCTTTTTCAATGAACGCCAAGACGACCGATCGTCTATCCACCTGGTGAAAGATCGACCAACACTTTGTTTTCCTAAGCGCAAAGAAAAACGTTAAAGAAAAAACAAAAACCTTTACTCCACGACTACTATACCAATGCGCGTCCTATACTATACGGTTTTGAAACGCTGGTTTCATTGGGTTAATTAAAATGTTAATAATATTAAAAGAGACTTTCTCTACAGCTCCTGTTGGGAATGTCACGCTAAGAGCATGCTAGATGTTTAAACTTTATCTAGCTTCTAGATGTTAGTAAAGTTCATGGACTTAAAAGCTGCTTATGCGAATTTACGCTACAATATTCGTACATATGAGTAGAATAATATTGTTTGTAGATATTTACAATGTTTATTTTAGAATTGTAAGGGAGGCGCACACACACACACACACACACACACACACACACACACACACACACACACA
>JAFELO010005744.1:0-14417 GCA_017140195.1 Eumaeus atala
TTATATCTTCTCTATTGAAATTTTGATGTCTTTTAATTTCAACAGCAACAACAAGATGATGATTCGCGAGAATTCCAAGGACGCCTGGAAGGGATCGGTGTTTCCTAGTGAGGATTTGCGCTTTGTCACAGGTAATGTAATAGCAGGGGCAAACTTCAGTATGATCGCAGACCGCAGATTTTGTAACACGTCGGTGTTTCATAAACGAGTTTTTCTAGGTCTTTTAGTTTGTCCTATGTATGAGAGTCCACAGTCCCAATAAAGCTTGTACACTCCTACATCTTGTAGAAGGATATGGCATTTCAGTCATGATAAGAACTGACTAACCTTCTTTGGTGGCTAAAATAAGTACTTATTAGATCTTGCTGTCTTGAGGTGTTATGTTTAGTTTTCGATTTGATTATATTTATTACTGGGTTCCAAGCAGAGGATAGAACCCTGCCATTCTCTTCATTGTAATTTGGATGTTCTTTAATTTTAATAGCATCTAGGATCATGCTTGGAAGGACTCGGTGTTCCCTAGTGAGTCCCAGTGAGTCCCTATCAAATCTAATTTAATGGCAGGGGCCAACTTCATCCGTTTTATATCAGCTATATGTTCTTTGATGCGAGTCTTTATAGGTCTTTTAGCTTGCCCTATATGAGAAAGTTTAGAGTGACTTTGTACACACCTACATCTTGTAGAAGGATATGGCATTTCACTGATGGTAAGAACTGACTAACCTTCTTTGGCGGCTTAAAATAAGTTTTTATTGAAGCTCGCTTGAGAATATAGCCAATTTTGAAAGTGACCCCTTTCAAATGTGGTAATACTGCAGGTAAGCGCTCGACGGTGGCTGGTTACACTCGGCTTTTATGGAGCAGACGTGGAATCCAAAGCTTGCTGTCTCGCAGAACTTGCTTGACAAGTTGAACTTCTGTATCCAGTTGTTGCTAATAACAGATGCCTCGTGCTCTCAGAAACAAAGATCTACCCACGGTAGATAACTGTGTTGGATGATAATGAGAATTGCCATTTGGATACCTATCTGTATGGGTATGCTTTCTATAAACAGCATGACCGAAGGTGTTCTTGGTATTACGGATTATCAAAACATCCGAGAAAGCTATGGAATTATTTGCCTCGAAATCCGTTGAAAATTTATCAACATACCTATTGTAGAATCTTGTTGTTATTGGTGAATTTTGAAGGACAGCTTCCTCAAAGTCCTCTTTATAGATATCTGCGTCTTCATGGGATACTCACAATCCCATCGCTATTCCGTCTACTTGTTTGTAATTATTAATTCCACCTCATATAGCCAGACGTGAGGCAATATTTCGTAGCTCAGCATACTCCTCTGGTAGGTTATTATCCTTTAGCTTTGCAGTTACTATTGATATATACTCCTCTATTAGTAAGAATGAAAATAGGGGCTGCACATCAAAACTGACCACAATTCCATTGTCATAGTGGTGAAGTTGTTGTATTTCTTAGAGAAAGTGTAATAGAGTCTATAAAAGGTAGTGCCATTGCAGAATTGCAGCTGAATCGTGACGGCACAACGTTTTGCTCACGTAATATTTAGGTGACGAGATGTTGAATGCGTACGTGAGAATGTTGTCGCGTTTTGTGCATTTTGTAAACTTTATAAGGCCTATAGAGAAGTTAATGTACTTGAAATTAATTTGCTCAATTATTAAGTATTATATCTTGTGGACGTTGATTTTCCAAATTTTTATACTCGTTCTGACTACATATGCCAATAAGAGACTCACAAAGTACCAGGCTGATTGATAACTGGCAGAAACGACGAACTTAAGAAAAGGTAGGCAAACAAAGTTTTTTATATATATATTCCATCATCTTTTTCAACTAGAACGCCAAATTTGAATCCATTCGAACTGATAGAATTTGTGTGAGGGGACTTAGAACTTTCTCTGCCGTAAATTTTCTCAATAATGGAAAGAAACAAAATTCGTGCGATGATAAAGTTTTACGTTTAAGGGAAAACAGCAACCCAGATTAAAGTCAAGCTAGACTGTGTTTTAGGTAATACTGTTCTTGCATTGAATACAATTCACACCTGGATATCCGATTTTAAACGCGGAAGACGGAGCTGCGAAGACGGCAGCAGGTTTGGTCGTACAAATGAAGTCACGAATCCGGACATGATCAAAAAGATTCAAAAAATTGTTTTGAATGATCGGTGCTTAAAGTTGCGAAAGATAGTAGAGATGGTAAGCATTTCCTCTGAACGCGACTTTAACATTTTACACCAACATTTGCGAATGAACGAGCTTTGCGCGCGATGGGTGCCGCATTTGCTCACTGCTAACCAAAATCAACGTTGAGTGGACCATGTATGGTGCTGTTTAAGCGTATTACTAACAAATTTTTGCGGCGTTATGTGACCGTAGATGAAACATGTATACATAATTATACCCCTGAAAGAAATAAACCGTCTAAGCAATGAACTGAAAGCGGTAAACCTGCGCCGGAGAAAGCAAAAACGTTTTTGTCGGCCGGCAAAGTGATGGCGACTGTTTGGGTTGCTCGAGGGATTATTTTAGTGGTTTATTTGCAAAGAGGAAAAACAATAAATGTTTATTAAACTATTATGCAAGCTTGCAGCCAAAAATTAGTGAAGAAATCCGAAAGAAACGGAGTCATTCAGCTAAAATGAAAGTTTTATTCCACCACGACAATGTACCAGTGAACTCGTCAAAGGTTGCAGTTGCCATACTTCATAAATTGCAGTTCGAATTGTTACCTCATCTCCCGTCTTCCCCAGATCTGACCCCGTGCGACTTACACTTATTCCAGAATCTCAAGAAATGGTTAGGTGGTCGAAGATTTTCATCACATGATGTAGTCATTGTCGCCGTAGGTAAGTATTTTGAGGGGTCAGTGAAAACATTCTATCAAACTGGTGAACGGCATGGGAGAAGCGCTGGACTAAATGCACCGAGATAGAAGGAAATTACGTTGACAAATAATAAAATAAATATTTTACATAGATTATTAAAGTTTTTCTTTGTCGTTTCGGATACTTATCAATTAACCCCTCGTATCTATTAGCATAGAAATGTCAACTTTAAACAGACAATACTTGTAGAATGTAATAAAATGTGACATCATTCAATTTTTGATTTTTTGAAATAAATGTAATGTCTTAAACTGTTTGTATGCTCTAACATTTGTAATTTGTCCCAATTTGTTAGGTGCTCATTACAATCTTATGAATGGTAACCTGGATTTTGTGTGAGCTCTGGAGCGCCTGCTTGGCTGCTTGTTTAAGGCCCATTTTACTACAATAATCCATCTACCTGCATATATATAGGTATAGTAACTTTCTGGTCTTCAATAACATTATGTTCTTCCTCGTTTTATTGCTGGACATAGGCATTGGACTAGACCAAACATGACAACGTCTTCTTTCCCAGCGTCGAACCTTCTTATGAAGATTTAGTTAAATAACTTCATCTTTTATAAGAAGGTACGTGCTCAAATACCAGAACTATAAGGTAGGTAGTTATCTATTTACCCACCATGGTTCAAGCCTTTTCGTGGCTGCGTGGCTCAGCCTGGGGTGAACCGAGATACCTTGGGCGAAGCCAAATGGACCGATAGGGTTGCTTTTTGTACCCCTTCCATAAGGAGAGGGGACTAAGGAACAAGAGGAGTAGGCGAGTTTTGGGCATGGGGCAAGGGGCGACGCTGGGAAATTCACCTCACTACACCATCCCAAAGTTGGTGGGGTTGTCCTGTGGTGCAGGGTAAACCTGCTACGGAGGAGGTGTCGGTCTCTTAAGGGACAGACTAGCCATCGAGGTGCCTGATGATTTGTTTTCCACCATTACCGGCCTAGTGCTTACAGTAATGTGGTATGGTATCTTGGAACAGCTCACCGAAGAGGTTAATAAAATCGATTTATAATCTGTTATGGAGTAGCTCCATTAAGCAACTTATAATAGCCTTATTCTTTGTTCCGTTCTTGTTGTGATTGCAACTGTACACAAGATAATGTTAGAATGGAGCTGAACAACGCTAGTACTCTCTCTAATTCGTATTAAATTACGCGACCTTATTTTCCCGGCTGCAATAGATGTCCGAGAAGAAACACGCCTAGCTGTTCAAAGGAGGTGGCGTTCAAGAGTTCAGTATATATTGAAATTTCCAAAAAAAAAAAAAAAGTGTTACCCGACTCTTAGTTTGATTTTTTAGATTAAGCTGTTGTTATCCGAGACTGTAATCTATTATGCTACAGGATGAGCGATGTTACCTGCTAGTGCCTCAGCAATTTCAGTTTATACGATGTTGATGAAACTTCATCACCAACATCATTATTGTCAGCCCTTATCGTCGGCCTTCATCCGGCAGTGGACTACTGGACATAGGCCTATTTCAATGAACGCCAAGATGACCGATCTCCTGTTACTCACATCCATCCTGGACCGGCTACTGCACGGAGATCGTCTTCCCACCTAGTGAACGGTTGGAGGTTAAGGTTGAAGAAATTAGGTACGTTTTATTGCAAAATACAAAACGAAGAGAGACGGCAGGACGGGCGATGTAAAGCGTCCTAGTGAGCGATATAGTCCGTATTCGCATGTGTTACGTGCAACGTACAATCCACGATAAAAAATGACAGAATAGACCACAATTTCAAACACATGTTTCCTCAACATGCCTTTAGGACCGCATGAAAATCAAATTAGATTTGCTAAAAAATGGGATATTTAGTCTTTTATGTATAAAAGTCGTTGGTGAATTATTAATTATACATAAATAATTATTGTTCAACGTGTCGAGTGATAGTTTGCTTGTCACCGGACACCATGATTTAATAACGTTTTGCAGCTTATGACTAGTTTAACAGGTAGGCTCGCCCACCTTCGCAGATGTTCAATTTATAATGTATTTAAATGTTCCAATCTTCCAACATCTGACATTTGAGTTTATTCATAAATTTCATACATGAAATTTGAATTGCCAATTTTATTTTAATTACAAATGGTTGTTATAATAAACCCAACGTGTTCGGCCGCATGTAGAGGTCGGGGCTTCGGGTACGTCTGGAAAAGACTGAAGCCCTCCTTTTCTGTGGAACCGTCCTCTCCCTCTCACACCTCCTTATCAGAAGGGCAAAGGACAATAAAACTTATCCTCGATGAAAGGTGAACCTTTGGCCGCCACATATGACAGCATGGGCCGACGGTTCTAGGTGTGGCGGCAGTGCTAGTATGACCCTTTATCACCGCTTCCAACAAAGCTCAGCTGCGATCCAGAGAGAGAGAAAATCATCGCGATGAGAGCTATCCGGGGATACCGTATCGTCCCTAGGGCGATGGCAACTGCATTTGTAGGCGAGCCGCTGTCTGAGCTTGTAGCGAAGGGGATTGGTGAAGTGTTCCTCATCGTTGAAGAGATAGTTTATGTGTAGAAGAAGTGCAAATAAAATGTTATCCACACTACGGTACACACTAGTGTTAACTAAGTTAAGTATGCAAAATTTGTGACACGGTCAAATAAGACGAACCACCCGTATTTATTTTTATCATACACCTATACTAAGGTTTTACAGTTAAGCTGCATTCGAAATCGAATGATTTTTTAAAAAAATATGATCGAATTTCGACATTTTGGTTAGCACTAGTAACTAGTAGACATGCACGGATTATTAACGCGCATTTAACATAAAAGTTACTAAAACGCAAACTGACTGTGAAAGTAGCACAAGGGTATTAAAGTTACATACAAAATACTGCTCTTTAAACCAAACCTCATCTTTACTTACTTTTATTTTACTTATAATTTCTTGTACTTTAATTATGAACACATTGTAACGAAAGCTCACAAAAACCACCGCGAGGGCCATCAGTGCAGCTTTTGGTAAAGTGCCTCAGAACAACAAGTCGTCGGGGCACCTCAACGACTAGTCAGTCCCCTAAGGGATCGAAGCCTCATCCATAGCAGGATTGCTCTGCACCGAAGAACAACCCCACCAACTTTGGAACTGTGTAATGGTCCCCAATTCTTATAAGGGGGGTGCACAGGGCATCCCCATCGGTTCAGTTGGCTTCGCTTGGGTTTAACCCAGACTACCGAGCCCCACCGCCACGACAATGCTTGAACTATGGTGGGGACCGAAGAGTAACCTAAATTATTGTCCGTTAGTAGACGTTCAAGAAAGAAACAAACTGTTCCCTATGATTTCAAAATTAGTATTTCTATAGTTCAATCGAAATTTGCTCTGTGGTTTAGCGTGACTGAGTTACAAACATCCATTCACGCACACACCCAAACTTTAACATGTGAACTTTGACTGCCTCGTGGCTTAGTGGTAAGCATGTTCAACCGGAGCTGGGAGGTCCTCGGTTCGAGTCTCGGGCCGGACCAAAGTGTTATCAGTTTTGGGATTTTAGAATTTCTAATAACAGCCCGAAGTCGGGAAACCGCAGTGTTCTGCACTGCGGTTTCCCGACTTCGGGTCTGTTCTGTCGGTTCTGCGTCCGATTTCTCTCCGGTCATGGCGGATTGCAGTCTCATTGGAATATGAGAATGGTGGAACAGGGAGTACACTTCTGCACTATAGTAGTTACTGTTTAGTCTTTATAGAGATGGCCGCCGTGGCCCCTTGCCTCCGGAAAATCTTAAAATAAATGACCACATTGCGTGAATGAAATGGATAAAAGGGAATGAAAACATTTTTATTCAAAGTAGAATTATAAAAATTACTTTTTGAACGTCATCAGTTGAATCTACCACCGGTTCAACTAAGGAATGGTAAAGTTAGTCCATAGTTTGTAGACCATAGTGGTCCTGTATATATCTATTGATGTGATATTTTATAGAATGTAACAAATAGTGGTCTTGCTGTATTGCAGCGGAACCGGAATGGTAAAGTTAGTCCATAGTGTGTAGACCATAGTGGTCCTGTATATATCTATTGATGTGATATTTTATAGAATGTAACAAATAGTGGTCTTGCTGTATGGCAGCGGAACCGGAATGGTAAAGTTAGTCCATAGTGTGTAGACCATAGTGGTCCTGTATATATCTATTGATGTGATATTTTATAGAATGTAACAAATAGTGGTCTTGCTGTATTGCAGCGGAACCGGAATGGTAAAGTTAGTCCATAGTGTGTAGAGCATAGTGGTCCTGTATATATCTATTATTGTGATATTTTATAGAATGTAACAAATAGTGGTCTTGCTGTATTGCAGCGGAACCGGAATGGTAAAGTTAGTCCATAGTGTGTAGACCATAGTGGTCCTGTATATATCTATTGTTGTGATATTTTATAGAATGTAACAAATAGTGGTCTTGCTGTATTGCAGCGGAACCGGAATGGTAAAGTTAGTCCATAGTGTGTAGACCATAGTGGTCCTGTATATATATATATTGATGTGATATTTTATAGAATGTAACAAATAGTGGTCTTGCTGTATTGCAGCGGAACCGGAATGGTAAAGTTAGTCCATAGTGTGTAGACCATAGTGGTCCTGTATATATCTATTGATGTGATATTTTATAGGATGTAACAAATATCGGAACCGGACTGGATGATCCGGTGGTTTGTCTCCCTCAGATAAGTCCTGTTACATATAGTTGTGTTGTCCGGTGGCCCCTTAGGTTTGGAGAAGGAGGAACGGAACCTTTGAGTTTACAGTTGTTTACGGGTGTCAATAGTACCGCAAGGCTTCGACTGCTTCAAAGTTTTGCTACCTCATCCCTTTTCTACTTGGGCTGCTGGATGCAAGTGGCTCGTGACCGTGAACTACGGTGTTTTCTACTTGGGCTGCTGGATGCAAGTGGCTCGTGACCGTGAACTGTGGTGTTTTCTACTTGGGCTGCTGGATGCAAGTGGCTCGTGACCGTGAACTACGGTGTTTTATGCGTGGAGGCCTGATGAAGATAATGATGATAAAAAAAGATATTATATATATTTGTTTAGAACAAACAGGCAGTAGTAAACGTTACAAATAATACATAAATATGTCGTGATTAATCTTCACCACCGTCATTACAACAGAAAACTATCCATCAAATATTTTCGGTAAAGTTCTACAAGTTTAACGATAATGTCTTCTACGTTCCACAAAATGGGCGGTGAATATAATGTCATTCAGTAGAGCCCTGCGTTGGGGCCGCACGCGGAAATCTTCGCGCCCCAAGGACAGAGAACCAGTTTTGGGACCGGTATTACATAATACCAATGGCTCGCCACTTTCGCGGGACCGCTGCAGATATCATGGTAATAGTTAAAATTTATGAAATCTACTTAAAGTAAAATTAAGCCTCATTATTATTGCTCTATTTATATAATATTTATCCTAATCTATAAACTTATAGCTACGTTAACATATAAATATAACGTGTTGTGAGTATGTCTGCGGTAATAGGTTCCTTCACTTCACTTCCTGTTCGGTAAATCGATTGCCAATTTGTCTCATAATCTTTGCCAAACGATACACATGTCGCCAACTTAAAATATATACTTTATTTTTTTGCTTAGGTTATTATAAAAAAATACTACACACTAGTTAATCTCTAGTTCATATAATGCTCTTTCAAAGTTTATCTCAATTACTTAACTGTTTTATTTACTATTTTTAGTCTCTCTTAGCAATCATCAGATAGTCATCAGAATTAACAGTAACTGAACGGCAGCGAGAATCTTCAAAAAAGTAAGGTCCAATGATTGCTTTCGCTGAAATTGCAACCCGCACGGCTATCTTGAGAGAATGAAACGGTCTACGCTTAGCTTTGGAAATTTCGCTGCTCCACTACCTGTAACTCAGTTTGTTTACATGTCCGTTGAGGTGGAAGTGCGCTTCATCAGAAGATGAGATGTTGTCAAAATTACTGAATCGATTCAACATTGTTACGGCATACGACTTGCGTAAATTTAAATCGTTAGGCTTTATTTCCTGCAATACTTAGATCTAATAAGGATGGAATTTCAAATCTAATTTCAAAATACTACGTAATGATAAACGGCATTATCCTAATTCATAAAATCTTATGTGTATGATAAATGTTTACTACGTCGAACAGAATCAGAAACTTGCTGCACGCTTTCTTCGCTTCGAGAAGTCTGTTTGCTTGGTATTTAGTGTAGATCCTGTATCTTCGAACGTCTTCACCCATTTATTTATTAAAGGTTTACTCGGACACTGACTTCAGCAGTAATAAGCATACAAGACAATAGTCGCAAAGCTGCTTATCTGTAAAGTTAGAATATTGGTATGATTATAGGTATTTTCGAAGCGTAGCGTATGCCAAGAAACATAAGGATGTTTGATTTTCCTGAGCTATTTATGATGATTTTTACAAAAGGGGGCATTTTTTATGCATGTACCCTCTTCTTAACACTATACACATTATATCTTGTAATATTACATTATTATTAGGGGTAATATTACATCCTAAATGCGTATTTTCTCCCCGGTCCCGCACAAATCGCATGACATCATTCACGTCATTGTTATGCGAGCAAAGGGTACCTCCTTGGTCGAGCTATCTTGATTTTGCCAGAATGCCATAGTGGCAATACCGTTTCATCATCATCATTATCAGCCCCTATCGGTCCACTGCTGGGCATACGCCTCTTTTAATGAACGCCAAGACGACCGATCTCTTGTTACTCGTATCCATCCCAGACCGGCTACTGGAAGAAGATCGTCTTCCCACCTGGTGAACGGTCGACCAGCACTTAGTTTTCCTAACCGCGGCCTCCAGTACATTATATGCAATTTATATCTGAACATTTTCGTACGCCGAATGTAAAGCTCCAAAGTACTCTGCGATTATAAAATTGTTTCATCTTCACTTTTTCTTCTTGTATTGCTCTAGAAAAAAAACTTCTATAAGTGAATTAGATCATTTAAATTGTACCTTTAGTGGGTACGCGTGCGTATTATTAGGGAGGGTCGCCAGTGTTCAATGATTTAGGTCAAGGTGTTTTGATGATGTGGGACGGTGATATCGGCCCTTCTATTACATGCACAATTCAACGAACGTAACGGAAACATAAAGTCTTGTGGTGTATAGCAATGAGCATTTATAGGAAATAATAATAAAATATATGGCCTTATAGCGCCACGTTAGCTGAGTCCTGTGCTAAGTTCAGTAAGAACTTGTGATACGGGTACTAGACAAAGGAAATATATTTAATTTAATATTTTTATAAATTTTATATATTTTAGATTTTTACACAACATCCATGACCGACACGAAATTTGCACCCGCGACCTCTGGCGTAACACGTGGACTAACCACGCCACGTTACCAACTGAGCCAGCCGGTCCTTATGTATTTTGGTTAAACAAGAAGGGCTGAAACGTTCTTCCATTTTCGTGCACTATTTTATTACCTGTTTAACTTGTACGAGGATAAATAAAAGATAAACATTGTTTTCGGGATACCAGCAATACAATAGGATGAGGAAATACTAGGAATGATAAAATATGTCTTTTTTGGATAGGTTATTATTTAAACAGATCAACCTCGTTGTGGAATAAAAGCCTATGTTCTACACACAATAGTAAAAGGCTACGGGTCGTAAGTAGTACTATTTACACATATTTTTAAATTTTCAATAGTTAAATATGTTTTATTTATTTATTTATGTTAAAATATTTGTTGATGATGTATTATTTTCCTTTACTGATTTAAGTCAGAATTTACTTAAATTTTTCACATTATTAATATGCGTAGGATGTTTGCAAGTCAATTGAAAAATCTTTTAAACAGCTCCTAGTAGATTCCGGCGTGTTCGGTCGTGCGAGAGAGACGGCGCGCTACGAAGCGGACACAAACCGACTATCTCCCATCTAGTTCGGTGAGCATTACCTACCGCTGTATATCCTTGGCTGTTGGAACGAGTTTTGTTTCAAATAAATAATGTGCCTTTATATGCCTATTTAACATTATAATACACGGATAGTACAAAGTTAACTTGATGCCGGCCACGGACGTAATTTGTCTTTTAACGTTATTTTTTTTTAAATATTGCGTTCTTTCTGCACCTCAGAAGAATGTGCAATGAAATGAACAGGATAATTGCTCTTCCGTGCGATTTATGATGATGCAAATAATTATAGATCACGACGTCACGATTTAGTTACGACATGGAGCAGTTAGTCACAGCTTTCAGTAAGAGGTAGTGCCATACTGCCAGCGGAATTGTAGCGACACGTCCGGGGAGGTAACTCACGCTCACATGATACAGAATTAAATTTGACATTTTATGTTTCGCGTTTCGTGCGGTTTGTGAGTGTGAGCCAGTGGTCCATTGGGAGAGGGGGGGGGGTAGACAATGATGTTAAGGCACCGGAATAGTAATTATGCGGATGTTCATGGGCATCGGTAGCCGTAAAATGGAAGAGCCCATTCTCTTACATTTATGCACGCAGATATAATGAGATGAATTACTGAAAACTAATATCGGTGGTGGTGATGATATCATCTACTGCCCCCCTCTCAGTCATCTGAAGCGCAAGAATAGTGACAGACTTAAAAAAGTGGCAAGACCTTTGGATTATATCTAGAGATGTAATGTAATCCTGTGAGGTATCCCCAGCCTAACAGTGGTTGACTAAATTTGTACTCTTTCTTAATACAATTACAGCTGAACACACTTTTTTGCCGTTATTAGGAACTCATTAATATTTTAAAATGTGTTTTACATGTGCTCGTACGAAGACATCTGTCTATTATATATAGGACTATTTGTTACTTCAGTTCGCATTCCGGTTTATTAGCATGTTTAATTAATAATAAGATGCTATCAATGGGTGATAAAATCTATTTTATTATTGCATCTGATGGCAAAAAATATGTATCCGTGAAAGTAGTGTGAGAATATTTTTGTAATATAGGGGGGCAAATGAGCGATTGGAGCCTTTTGAGGACCAACTCCCATAGTCATGTATGTAGTGTAAACGTTATTGTAATGCATATGCTGTATCTTACTTTCATTTTTCCATCCAATGGGATATTTGTAAAGGTCACATAATCAGAAGCCATGTTTGGTGCATGACTTGAATATGTCTGACTATTAAAAAAAATAGTATTGGGGACAAACGAGCAATCCGAGCCTTTCTACGACTACCGACGCCCATGAACATCAGCATATTTATGCCGATGCGTTGCCCTCCTTTTTACCTCCCCCCAAAGGGCCACCCCACCGGCTACTCACACACCACACGAAACGTGACACCGTAGGTGTCACTTTACGGCGGTATCAAGTGAGCGAGAGGTACTCCCCAGCTCTCCCAACTCCCAATTCCGTTGCATGCAGTGTCATGCACCATACATGGCACTACCTCTTATGCAGCATGGCTACTACTAAAGTCATATACTGGCCAACTAACAGGATGAAGCAATCTCCATCCTGTTAGTAGGGCAAAGATACACGATCGCGTGGCCGCCGGTATCATCTAAACAGCAATGCAACAATGGCACACCTTTTTACATGGTTCTATTTACAATGAATCAACTGCGTATTGATTCTTATTTCCTTTAATATAAAAATTTTAGAATATAAAAATAAATATCCATTTCACTAGATGGAAAGAAAATCTCCCTGCTGCAACCGATCCGAGATGAATGCAAGTAGCAGTGCAGTCGGTAACACGGTCGACAGGTTCTTAAATCTGTCGGCCCCATTCAAAATAATACGATAACAAACTTAGTGAAGTGACGCTGGGTTTTTATATTAGATAGTAAACATATAATAGAAGAAGAAAATTGCAACAAATTTGCATGTGCAGTTTCGTAGAGTGTCTACGATATTGTAGTTGATGTCTACGCGGGAGCTGCATTACTACAGTGCATTACATTAGTGTAACTCCTCGTAGCGAATGCGTTTTGACGAAGATATAATTAAATTATAATAATTTTTTAATTATTTACGTTCAATATTATTACTATTCTTTTACATAATTATGTGAAAAAAACATTTTCAAGAATATACACGGAAATCACTGTATACGGAAGTACATTAAAACGAACGAAGCTGATGCGTTGGAGTGTGATTAAAGGTTCTAATAGCTTTATATTAATTTTGGGGTTCCTTAATATAAAGTTTTCATAACTTTGGTTATACTTCATATTTTAATCTTATAAATGGTACGTGTCATATTGAATTAATTTCCTAAAAAAATTGTTAATTATAACTGTTAGCTATAATGAAAGTGAATACTATGCAAATAATAATAATTCCTTGCTGTATGAGGAAAAGGAAAACATCTCGAAGAAACACGTAACATGCATGGCCGACAGGAGCAACAATGTTTTCGACATGTGCGTTTGTAAAACCGCAAGGATTCAACACAAAAATTAACAAAGATATAAAACGTCTTTATCTAATGTTGAGAAATAAACCCGGCACGGTGGCGTGGTGGCTTTTGGAATAATCAGGGGTCGAGTTTATTGTGATTATTATTTTTAATAAATATAATATAAAGATTTTCCTTCATTTCTATACATCATAGAATAAAAAGTTTAATGCAAACCGCTCAGAAGCTTCACTAAAATTACTAATCTACTCAATTTAGTGAAGCTCATAATAATTGTAGGCTAATTTTGGTGTTTTAGTAATTTTATTTTTTGCTTGTATTTTATTTTAGAAAGATAATAATATTTTTTTTATTCATTCGTATATTGTTAAACGAATTTGGCAGCCGATTGTGATTGTATTTATGTCTGAATTTAAAATAAAATAAAAGAAAATATTGTTAAGACCAAATTAAAATAGATTTATGAATACGAATTTGTAAGATAGCGTGTTTGGGATAAATTATTACAATGACGAATATTTCTAGACAAATAATTAATATTTTTAGATGTTTTTTCTTTTCCAACCTGTGTTCATAATTAATCAAATAACTTTAAAATGGAGTAGTAGGTAGTGAGTCAACACCGTCTTTTGTGTTATATAAATTTTAATAAACGTCAGTGTAGGTTCTGATCACCTTAAACTTTTATTCAATTTAAAACCACAGTTGTAAAGCGTTCAGAAAAATCAAATTATATTATACATTATAAGACAGATTGCCGTTTATTTCTCTTGTATTTGTTGGTCCTTGAGTGTAAGCTTGCGTGTTATCATGGAGAAGTAATTGGAATGAGCAATTGGTCTTGGTTGTTTTCACAATAAATGTTTGCAATTCCTGTCGAGATATATCTGCTGGCACAAGTTCCTACGCTAGACAATCACCATCATCACAACTCCAAGGCCTACAGGAAGCTCGTCTATGCTGCTATGATAAAAGCTTGTATACGCTTCCACTATCGCAACAATACATCGATGTCGACAATGATCACGAGCCGAGGTTAATTTTTTGACTCAAAATTTTCAAACTTAAAACATTTACCATGTTCATACAAGCACTAGACCCACACGATGATGGTACGGGCTATT